>JAAROE010000220.1:0-50000 GCA_036365135.1 Miichthys miiuy | reverse complement strand
AATGTCCTCAGCCTCCTCCGGCACCTGAAATGTCTCCTCTGCACCTGATAATAGACAGCAGGAGCAAATTAATGTCCTCAGCTTCCTCTGGCACCTGAAATGTCTCCTCTGCACATGGTTCTACACAGCAGGAGCAAATTAATGTCCTCAGCCTCCTTCGGCACCTGAAATGTCTCCTCTGCACATGGTTCTAAACAGCAGGAGCAAATTAATGTCCTCAGCCTCCTTCAGCACCTGAAATGTCTCCTCTACACCTGATAATAGACAGCAGGAGCAAATTAATGTCCTCAGCTTCCTCTGGCACCTGAAATGTCTCCTCTGCACATGGTTCTACACAGCAGGAGCACATTAATGTCCTCAGCCTCCTTCAGCACCTGAAATGTCACCTCTGCACATGGTTCTACACAGCAGGAGCAAATTAATGTCCTCAGCCTCCTTCAGCACCTGAAATGTCTCCTCTGCACATGGTTCTACACAGCAGGAGCAAATTAATGTCCTCAGCCTCCTCGGCACCTGAAATGTCTCCTCTGCACATGGTTCTACACAGCAGGAGCAAATTAATGTCCTCAGCCTCCTCCGGCACCTGAAATGTCTCCTCTGCACATGGTTCTACACAGCAGGAGCAAATTAATGTCCTCAGCCTCCTTCAGCACCTGAAATGTCTACTCTGCACATGGTTCTACACAGCAGGAGCAAATTAATGTCCTCAGCCTCCTCCGGCACCTCAAATGTCTCCTCTGCACCTGTCAATAGACAGCAGGAGCAAATTAATGTCCTCAGCCTCCTCCGCACCTGAAATATCTCCTCTGCACCTGTCAATAGAAATCAGGAGCAAATTAATGTCCTCAGCCTCCTCCGGCACCTGAAATGTCTCCTCTGCACCTGTCAATAGACAGCAGGAGCAAATTAATGTCCTCAGCCTCCTCCGGCACCTGAAATGTCTCCTCTGCACCTGTCAATAGACATCAGGAGCAAATTAATGTCCTCAGCCTCCCTGGCACCTGAAATGTCTCCTCTGCACATGGTTCTACACAGCAGGAGCAAATTAATGTCCTCAGCCTCCTCCGGCACCTGAAATGTCTCCTCTGCACATGGTTCTACACAGCAGGAGCAAATTAATGTCCTCAGCCTCCTTCGGCACCTGAAATGTCTCCTCTACACCTGATAATAGACAGCAGGAGCAAATTAATGTCCTCAGCCTCCTTCAGCACCTGAAATGTCTCCTCTGCACATGGTTCTACACAGCAGGAGCAAATTAATGTCCTCAGCCTCCTTCGCACCTGAAATGTCTCCTCTACACCTGATAATAGACAGCAGGAGCAAATTAATGTCCTCAGCCTCCTTCGGCACCTGAAATGTCTCCTCTGCACATGGTTCTACACAGCAGGAGCAAATTAATGTCCTCAGCCTCCTCCGGCACCTGAAATGTCTCCTCTGCACATGGTTCTACACAGCAGGAGCAAATTAATGTCCTCAGCCTCCTCGGCACCTCAAATGTCTCCTCTGCACCTGTCAATAGACAGCAGGAGCAAATTAATGTCCTCAGCCTCCTTCAGCACCTGAAATGTCTCCTCTACACCTGATAATAGACAGCAGGAGCAAATTAATGTCCTCAGCCTCCTTCAGCACCTGAAATGTCTCCTCTACACCTGATAATAGACAGCAGGAGCAAATTAATGTCCTCAGCCTCCTTCATCACCTGAAATGTCTCCTCTGCACATGGTTCTACACAGCAGGAGCAAATTAATGTCCTCAGCCTCCTTCAGCACCTGAAATGTCTCCTCTACACCTGATAATAGACAGCAGGAGCAAATTAATGTCCTCAGCCTCCTTCAGCACCTGAAATGTCTCCTCTGCACATGGTTCTACACAGCAGGAGCAAATTAATGTCCTCAGCCTCCTCCGGCACCTGAAATGTCTCCTCTGCACATGGTTCTACACAGCAGGAGCAAATTAATGTCCTCAGCCTCCTTCAGCACCTGAAATGTCTCCTCTGCACCTGTCAATAGACAGCAGGAGCAAATTAATGTCCTCAGCCTCCTTCAGCACCTGAAATGTCTCCTCTGCACCTGATAATAGACAGCAGGAGCAAATTAATGTCCTCAGCCTCCTTCATCACCTGAAATGTCTCCTCTGCACATGGTTCTACACAGCAGGAGCAAATTAATGTCCTCAGCCTCCTCCGGCACCTGAAATGTCTCCTCTGCACCTGATAATAGACAGCAGGAGCAAATTAATGTCCTCAGCCTCCTCCGCACCTGAAATGTCTCCTCTGCACATGGTTCTACACAGCAGGAGCAAATTAATGTCCTCAGCCTCCTTCAGCACCTGAAATGTCTCCTCTACACCTGATAATAGACAGCAGGAGCAAATTAATGTCCTCAGCCTCCTTCATCACCTGAAATGTCTCCTCTGCACATGGTTCTACACAGCAGGAGCAAATTAATGTCCTCAGCCTCCTTCAGCACCTGAAATGTCTCCTCTGCACCTGATAATAGACAGCAGGAGCAAATTAATGTCCTCAGCCTCCTTCAGCACCTGAAATGTCTCCTCTGCACATGGTTCTACACAGCAGGAGCAAATTAATGTCCTCAGCCTCCTCCGGCACCTGAAATGTCTCCTCTGCACCTGTCAATAGACAGCAGGAGCAAATTAATGTCCTCAGCCTCCTTCAGCACCTGAAATGTCTCCTCTGCACATGGTTCTACACAGCAGGAGCAAATTAATGTCCTCAGCCTCCTCCGGCACCTGAAATGTCTCCTCTGCACATGGTTCTAAACAGCAGGAGCAAATTAATGTCCTCAGCCTCCTCGGCACCTGAAATGTCTCCTCTGCACCTGATAATAGACAGCAGGAGCAAATTAATGTCCTCAGCCTCCTCCGGCACCTGAAATGTCTCCTCTGCACATGGTTCTACACAGCAGGAGCACATTAATGTCCTCAGCCTCCTTCGGCACCTGAAATGTCTCCTCTACACCTGATAACAGACAGCAGGAGCAAATTAATGTCCTCAGCCTCCTTCGGCACCTGAAATGTCTCCTCTGCACATGGTTCTACACAGCAGGAGCAAATTAATGTCCTCAGCCTCCTCCGGCACCTGAAATGTCTCCTCTGCACATGGTTCTACACAGCAGGAGCAAATTAATGTCCTCAGCCTCCTCCGGCACCTGAAATGTCTCCTCTGCACCTGTCAATAGACAGCAGGAGCAAATTAATGTCCTCAGCCTCCTTCAGCACCTGAAATGTCTCCTCTACACCTGATAATAGACAGCAGGAGCAAATTAATGTCCTCAGCCTCCTTCATCACCTGAAATGTCTCCTCTGCACATGGTTCTACACAGCAGGAGCAAATTAATGTCCTCAGCCTCCTCCGGCACCTGAAATGTCTCCTCTGCACCTGATAATAGACAGCAGGAGCAAATTAATGTCCTCAGCCTCCTCCGGCACCTGAAATGTCTCCTCTGCACCTGTCAATAGACAGCAGGAGCAATTTAATGTCCTCAGCCTCCTTCAGCACCTGAAATGTCTCCTCTGCACCTGATAATAGACATCAGGAGCAAATTAATGTCCTCAGCCTCCTCCGGCACCTGAAATGTCTCCTCTGCACATGGTTCTACACAGCAGGAGCAAATTAATGTCCTCAGCCTCCTCCGCACCTGAAATGTCTCCTCTGCACATGGTTCTAAACAGCAGGAGCAAATTAATGTCCTCAGCCTCCTCCGGCACCTGAAATGTCTCCTCTGCACCTGATAATAGACAGCAGGAGCAAATTAATGTCCTCAGCCTCCTCCGGCACCTGAAATGTCTCCTCTGCACATGGTTCTACACAGCAGGAGCACATTAATGTCCTCAGCCTCCTTCGCACCTGAAATGTCTCCTCTACACCTGATAACAGACAGCAGGAGCAAATTAATGTCCTCAGCCTCCTTCGGCACCTGAAATGTCTCCTCTGCACATGGTTCTACACAGCAGGAGCAAATTAATGTCCTCAGCCTCCTCCGGCACCTGAAATGTCTCCTCTGCACATGGTTCTACACAGCAGGAGCAAATTAATGTCCTCAGCCTCCTCCGCACCTCAAATGTCTCCTCTGCACCTGTCAATAGACAGCAGGAGCAAATTAATGTCCTCAGCCTCCTTCAGCACCTGAAATGTCTCCTCTACACCTGATAATAGACAGCAGGAGCAAATTAATGTCCTCAGCCTCCTTCAGCACCTGAAATGTCTCCTCTACACCTGATAATAGACAGCAGGAGCAAATTAATGTCCTCAGCCTCCTTCAGCACCTGAAATGTCTCCTCTGCACATAGTTCTACACAGCAGGAGCAAATTAATGTCCTCAGCCTCCTCCGCACCTGAAATGTCTCCTCTGCACATGGTTCTACACAGCAGGAGCAAATTAATGTCCTCAGCCTCCTCCGGCACCTCAAATGTCTCCTCTGCACCTGTCAATAGACAGCAGGAGCAAATTAATGTCCTCAGCCTCCTTCGGCACCTGAAATGCCTCCTCTACACCTGATAATAGACAGCAGGTGCAAATTAATGTCCTCAGCCTCCTTCAGCACCTGAAATGCCTCCTCTACACCTGATAATAGACAGCAGGAGCAAATTAATGTCCTCAGCCTCCTTCGGCACCTGAAATGTCTCCTCTGCACATGGTTCTACACAGCAGGAGCAAATTAATGTCCTCAGCCTCCTTCGGCACCTGAATTGTCTCCTCTACACCTGATAATAGACAGCAGGAGCAAATTAATGTCCTCAGCCTCCTCCGGGACCTAAAATGTCTCCTCTGCACATGGTTCTACACAGCAGGAGCAAATTAATGTCCTCAGCCTCCTCCGGCACCTCAAATGTCTCCTCTGCACATGGTTCTACACAGCAGGAGCAAATTAATGTCCTCAGCCTCCTTGGCACCTCAAATGTCTCCTCTGCACATGGTTCTACACAGCAGGAGCAAATTAATGTCCTCAGCCTCCTTCAGCACCTGAAATGTCTCCTCTGCACATGGTTCTACACAGCAGGAGCAAATTAATGTCCTCAGCCTCCTCGGCACCTGAAATGTCTCCTCTACACCTGATAATAGACAGCAGGAGCAAATTAATGTCCTCAGCCTCCTCTGGCACCTGAAATGTCTCCTCTGCACATGGTTCTACACAGCAGGAGCAAATTAATGTCCTCAGCCTCCTTCGGCACCTGAAATGTCTCCTCTGCACATGGTTCTAAACAGCAGGAGCAAATTAATGTCCTCAGCCTCCTCCGGCACCTGAAATGTCTCCTCTGCACCTGATAATAGACAGCAGGAGCAAATTAATGTCCTCAGTCTCCTTCAGCACCTGAAATGTCTCCTCTGCACATGGTTCTACACAGCAGGAGCAAATTAATGTCCTCAGCCTCCTTCAGCACCTGAAATGTCTCCTCTGCACATGGTTCTACACAGCAGGAGCAAATTAATGTCCTCAGCCTCCTCCGGCACCTGAAATGTCTCCTCTGCACCTGTCAATAGACAGCAGGAGCAAATTAATGTCCTCAGCCTCCTCCGGCACCTGAAATGTCTCCTCTGCACCTGTCAATAGAAATCAGGAGCAAATTAATGTCCTCAGCCTCCTCCGGCACCTGAAATGTCTCCTCTGCACCTGTCAATAGACAGCAGGAGCAAATTAATGTCCTCAGCCTCCTCCGGCACCTGAAATGTCTCCTCTGCACCTGTCAATAGACATCAGGAGCAAATTAATGTCCTCAGCCTCCTGACACCTGAAATGTCTCCTCTGCACATGGTTCTACACAGCAGGAGCAAATTAATGTCCTCAGCCTCCTCCGCACCTGAAATGTCTCCTCTGCACATGGTTCTACACAGCAGGAGCAAATTAATGTCCTCAGCCTCCTTCGCACCTGAAATGTCTCCTCTACACCTGATAATAGACAGCAGGAGCAAATTAATGTCCTCAGCCTCCTTCAGCACCTGAAATGTCTCCTCTGCACATGGTTCTACACAGCAGGAGCAAATTAATGTCCTCAGCCTCCTTCGGCACCTGAAATGTCTCCTCTACACCTGATAATAGACAGCAGGAGCAAATTAATGTCCTCAGCCTCCTTCAGCACCTGAAATGTCTCCTCTGCACATGGTTCTACACAGCAGGAGCAAATTAATGTCCACAGCCTCCTCCGGCACCTGAAATGTCTCCTCTGCACATGGTTCTACACAGCAGGAGCAAATTAATGTCCTCAGCCTCCTCCGGCACCTCAAATGTCTCCTCTGCACCTGTCAATAGACAGCAGGAGCAAATTAATGTCCTCAGCCTCCTTCAGCACCTGAAATGTCTCCTCTACACCTGATAATAGACAGCAGGAGCAAATTAATGTCCTCAGCCTCCTTCAGCACCTGAAATGTCTCCTCTACACCTGATAATAGACAGCAGGAGCAAATTAATGTCCTCAGCCTCCTTCATCACCTGAAATGTCTCCTCTGCACATGGTTCTACACAGCAGGAGCAAATTAATGTCCTCAGCCTCCTTCAGCACCTGAAATGTCTCCTCTACACCTGATAATAGACAGCAGGAGCAAATTAATGTCCTCAGCCTCCTTCAGCACCTGAAATGTCTCCTCTGCACATGGTTCTACACAGCAGGAGCAAATTAATGTCCTCAGCCTCCTCCGGCACCTGAAATGTCTCCTCTGCACATGGTTCTACACAGCAGGAGCAAATTAATATCCTCAGCCTCCTTCAGCACCTGAAATGTCTCCTCTGCACCTGTCAATAGACAGCAGGAGCAAATTAATGTCCTCAGCCTCCTTCAGCACCTGAAATGTCTCCTCTGCACCTGATAATAGACAGCAGGAGCAAATTAATGTCCTCAGCCTCCTTCATCACCTGAAATGTCTCCTCTGCACATGGTTCTACACAGCAGGAGCAAATTAATGTCCTCAGCCTCCTTCAGCACCTGAAATGTCTCCTCTGCACCTGATAATAGACATCAGGAGCAAATTAATGTCCTCAGCCTCCTCCGGCACCTGAAATGTCTCCTCTGCACATGGTTCTACACAGCAGGAGCAAATTAATGTCCTCAGCCTCCTCCGGCACCTGAAATGTCTCCTCTGCACATGGTTCTAAACAGCAGGAGCAAATTAATGTCCTCAGCCTCCTCCGGCACCTGAAATGTCTCCTCTGCACCTGATAATAGACAGCAGGAGCAAATTAATGTCCTCAGCCTCCTCCGGCACCTGAAATGTCTCCTCTGCACATGGTTCTACACAGCAGGAGCACATTAATGTCCTCAGCCTCCTTCGGCACCTGAAATGTCTCCTCTACACCTGATAACAGACAGCAGGAGCAAATTAATGTCCTCAGCCTCCTTCGGCACCTGAAATGTCTCCTCTGCACATGGTTCTACACAGCAGGAGCAAATTAATGTCCTCAGCCTCCTCCGGCACCTGAAATGTCTCCTCTGCACATGGTTCTACACAGCAGGAGCAAATTAATGTCCTCAGCCTCCTCCGGCACCTGAAATGTCTCCTCTGCACCTGTCAATAGACAGCAGGAGCAAATTAATGTCCTCAGCCTCCTTCAGCACCTGAAATGTCTCCTCTGCACCTGATAATAGACAGCAGGAGCAAATTAATGTCCTCAGCCTCCTTCAGCACCTGAAATGTCTCCTCTACACCTGATAATAGACAGCAGGAGCAAATTAATGTCCTCAGCCTCCTTCAGCACCTGAAATGTCTCCTCTGCACATGGTTCTACACAGCAGGAGCAAATTAATGTCCTCAGCCTCCTCCGGCACCTGAAATGTCTCCTCTGCACATGGTTCTACACAGCAGGAGCAAATTAATGTCCTCAGCCTCCTTCGGCACCTGAAATGCCTCCTCTACACCTGATAATAGACAGCAGGTGCAAATTAATGTCCTCAGCCTCCTTCAGCACCTGAAATGCCTCCTCTACACCTGATAATAGACAGCAGGAGCAAATTAATGTCCTCAGCCTCCTTCGGCACCTGAAATGTCTCCTCTGCACATGGTTCTACACAGCAGGAGCAAATTAATGTCCTCAGCCTCCTTCGGCACCTGAATTGTCTCCTCTACACCTGATAATAGACAGCAGGAGCAAATTAATGTCCTCAGCCTCCTCCGGGACCTAAAATGTCTCCTCTGCACATGGTTCTACACAGCAGGAGCAAATTAATGTCCTCAGCCTCCTCGGCACCTCAAATGTCTCCTCTGCACATGGTTCTACACAGCAGGAGCAAATTAATGTCCTCAGCCTCCTTCAGCACCTCAAATGTCTCCTCTGCACATGGTTCTACACAGCAGGAGCAAATTAATGTCCTCAGCCTCCTCCGGCACCTGAAATGTCTCCTCTACACCTGATAATAGACAGCAGGAGCAAATTAATGTCCTCAGTTTCCTCTGGCACCTGAAATGTCTCCTCTGCACATGGTTCTACACAGCAGGAGCAAATTAATGTCCTCAGCCTCCTTCGGCACCTGAAATGTCTCCTCTGCACATGGTTCTAAACAGCAGGAGCAAATTAATGTCCTCAGCCTCCTCCGGCACCTGAAATGTCTCCTCTGCACCTGATAATAGACAGCAGGAGCAAATTAATGTCCTCAGCCTCCTTCAGCACCTGAAATGTCACCTCTGCACATGGTTCTACACAGCAGGAGCAAATTAATGTCCTCAGCCTCCTTCAGCACCTGAAATGTCTCCTCTGCACATGGTTCTACACAGCAGGAGCAAATTAATGTCCTCAGCCTCCTCCGGCACCTGAAATGTCTCCTCTGCACATGGTTCTACACAGCAGGAGCAAATTAATGTCCTCAGCCTCCTTCGGCACCTGAAATGTCTCCTCTGCACCTGATAATAGACAGCAGGAGCAAATTAATGTCCTCAGCCTCCTCCGGCACCTGAAATGTCTCCTCTGCACCTGATAATAGACAGCAGGAGCAAATTAATGTCCTCAGCCTCCTCCGGCACCTGAAATGTCTCCTCTGCACATGGTTCTACACAGCAGGAGCACATTAATGTCCTCAGCCTCCTTCGGCACCTGAAATGTCTCCTCTACACCTGATAATAGACAGCAGGAGCAAATTAATGTCCTCAGCCTCCTTCAGCACCTGAAATGTCTCCTCTGCACATGGTTCTACACAGCAGGAGCAAATTAATGTCCACAGCCTCCTCAGGCACCTGAAATGTCTCCTCTGCACATGGTTCTACACAGCAGGAGCAAATTAATGTCCTCAGCCTCCTCCGGCACCTGAAATGTCTCCTCTGCACCTGTCAATAGACAGCAGGAGCAAATTAATGTCCTCAGCCTCCTTCAGCACCTGAAATGTCTCCTCTACACCTGATAATAGACAGCAGGAGCAAATTAATGTCCTCAGCCTCCTTCAGCACCTGAAATGTCTCCTCTACACCTGATAATAGACAGCAGGAGCAAATTAATGTCCTCAGCCTCCTTCATCACCTGAAATGTCTCCTCTGCACATGGTTCTACACAGCAGGAGCAAATTAATGTCCTCAGCCTCCTTCAGCACCTGAAATGTCTCCTCTGCACATGGTTCTACACAGCAGGAGCAAATTAATGTCCTCAGCCTCCTCCGGCACCTGAAATGTCTCCTCTGCACCTGATAATAGACAGCAGGAGCAAATTAATGTCCTCAGCCTCCTCCGGCACCTGAAATGTCTCCTCTGCACATGGTTCTACACAGCAGGAGCAAATTAATGTCCTCAGCCTCCTTCAGCACCTGAAATGTCTCCTCTGCACATGGTTCTACACAGCAGGAGCAAATTAATGTCCTCAGCCTCCTCCGGCACCTGAAATGTCTCCTCTGCACCTGATAATAGACAGCAGGAGCAAATTAATGTCCTCAGCCTCCTCTGGCACCTGAAATGTCTCCTCTGCACATGGTTCTACACAGCAGGAGCAAATTAATGTCCTCAGCCTCCTTCGGCACCTGAAATGTCTCCTCTGCACATGGTTCTAAACAGCAGGAGCAAATTAATGTCCTCAGCCTCCTTCAGCACCTGAAATGTCTCCTCTACACCTGATAATAGACAGCAGGAGCAAATTAATGTCCTCAGCCTCCTCTGGCACCTGAAATGTCTCCTCTGCACATGGTTCTACACAGCAGGAGCACATTAATGTCCTCAGCCTCCTTCAGCACCTGAAATGTCTCCTCTGCACATGGTTCTACACAGCAGGAGCAAATTAATGTCCTCAGCCTCCTTCAGCACCTGAAATGTCTCCTCTGCACATGGTTCTACACAGCAGGAGCAAATTAATGTCCTCAGCCTCCTCCGGCACCTGAAATGTCTCCTCTGCACATGGTTCTACACAGCAGGAGCAAATTAATGTCCTCAGCCTCCTCCGGCACCTGAAATGTCTCCTCTGCACATGGTTCTACACAGCAGGAGCAAATTAATGTCCTCAGCCTCCTTCAGCACCTGAAATGTCTCCTCTGCACATGGTTCTACACAGCAGGAGCAAATTAATGTCCTCAGCCTCCTCCGGCACCTGAAATGTCTCCTCTGCACATGGTTCTACACAGCAGGAGCAAATTAATGTCCTCAGCCTCCTCCGGCACCTGAAATGTCTCCTCTGCACATGGTTCTACACAGCAGGAGCAAATTAATGTCCTCAGCCTCCTCCGGCACCTGAAATATCTCCTCTGCACCTGTCAATAGAAATCAGGAGCAAATTAATGTCCTCAGCCTCCTCCGGCACCTGAAATGTCTCCTCTGCACCTGTCAATAGACATCAGGAGCAAATTAATGTCCTCAGCCTCCTGGCACCTGAAATGTCTCCTCTGCACATGGTTCTACACAGCAGGAGCAAATTAATGTCCTCAGCCTCCTCCGGCACCTGAAATGTCTCCTCTGCACATGGTTCTACACAGCAGGAGCAAATTAATGTCCTCAGCCTCCTTCGGCACCTGAAATGTCTCCTCTACACCTGATAATAGACAGCAGGAGCAAATTAATGTCCTCAGCCTCCTTCAGCACCTGAAATGTCTCCTCTGCACATGGTTCTACACAGCAGGAGCAAATTAATGTCCTCAGCCTCCTTCGGCACCTGAAATGTCTCCTCTACACCTGATAATAGACAGCAGGAGCAAATTAATGTCCTCAGCCTCCTTCAGCACCTGAAATGTCTCCTCTGCACATGGTTCTACACAGCAGGAGCAAATTAATGTCCACAGCCTCCTCCGGCACCTGAAATGTCTCCTCTGCACATGGTTCTACACAGCAGGAGCAAATTAATGTCCTCAGCCTCCTCCGGCACCTCAAATGTCTCCTCTGCACCTGTCAATAGACAGCAGGAGCAAATTAATGTCCTCAGCCTCCTTCAGCACCTGAAATGTCTCCTCTACACCTGATAATAGACAGCAGGAGCAAATTAATGTCCTCAGCCTCCTTCAGCACCTGAAATGTCTCCTCTACACCTGATAATAGACAGCAGGAGCAAATTAATGTCCTCAGCCTCCTTCATCACCTGAAATGTCTCCTCTGCACATGGTTCTACACAGCAGGAGCAAATTAATGTCCTCAGCCTCCTTCAGCACCTGAAATGTCTCCTCTACACCTGATAATAGACAGCAGGAGCAAATTAATGTCCTCAGCCTCCTTCAGCACCTGAAATGTCTCCTCTGCACATGGTTCTACACAGCAGGAGCAAATTAATGTCCTCAGCCTCCTCCGGCACCTGAAATGTCTCCTCTGCACATGGTTCTACACAGCAGGAGCAAATTAATGTCCTCAGCCTCCTTCAGCACCTGAAATGTCTCCTCTGCACCTGTCAATAGACAGCAGGAGCAAATTAATGTCCTCAGCCTCCTTCAGCACCTGAAATGTCTCCTCTGCACCTGATAATAGACAGCAGGAGCAAATTAATGTCCTCAGCCTCCTTCAGCACCTGAAATGTCTCCTCTGCACCTGTCAATAGACAGCAGGAGCAAATTAATGTCCTCAGCCTCCTTCAGCACCTGAAATGTCTCCTCTGCACCTGTCAATAGACAGCAGGAGCAAATTAATGTCCTCAGCCTCCTTCATCACCTGAAATGTCTCCTCTGCACATGGTTCTACACAGCAGGAGCAAATTAATGTCCTCAGCCTCCTCCGGCACCTGAAATGTCTCCTCTGCACCTGATAATAGACAGCAGGAGCAAATTAATGTCCTCAGCCTCCTCCGGCACCTGAAATGTCTCCTCTGCACATGGTTCTACACAGCAGGAGCAAATTAATGTCCTCAGCCTCCTTCAGCACCTGAAATGTCTCCTCTGCACCTGATAATAGACAGCAGGAGCAAATTAATGTCCTCAGCCTCCTTCATCACCTGAAATGTCTCCTCTGCACATGGTTCTACACAGCAGGAGCAAATTAATGTTCTCAGCCTCCTTCAGCACCTGAAATGTCTCCTCTACACCTGATAATAGACAGCAGGAGCAAATTAATGTCCTCAGCCTCCTTCAGCACCTGAAATGTCTCCTCTGCACATGGTTCTACACAGCAGGAGCAAATTAATGTCCTCAGCCTCCTCCGGCACCTCAAATGTCTCCTCTGCACCTGTCAATAGACAGCAGGAACAGTTTAATGTCCTCAGCCTCCTTCAGCACCTGAAATGTCTCCTCTGCACCTGATAATAGACAGCAGGAGAAATTAATGTCCTCAGCCTCCTTCAGCACCTGAAATGTCTCCTCTACACCTGATAATAGACAGCAGGAGCAAATTAATGTCCTCAGCCTCCTTCATCACCTGAAATGTCTCCTCTGCACATGGTTCTACACAGCAGGAGCAAATTAATGTCCTCAGCCTCCTCCGGCACCTGAAATGTCTCCTCTGCACCTGATAATAGACAGCAGGAGCAAATTAATGTCCTCAGCCTCCTCCGGCACCTGAAATGTCTCCTCTGCACCTGATAATAGACAGCAGGAGCAAATTAATGTCCTCAGCCTCCTTCATCACCTGAAATGTCTCCTCTGCACATGGTTCTACACAGCAGGAGCAAATTAATGTCCTCAGCCTCCTCGGCACCTGAAATGTCTCCTCTGCACATGGTTCTACACAGCAGGAGCAAATTAATGTCCTCAGCCTCCTCCGGCACCTAAAATGTCTCCTCTGCACATGGTTCTACACAGCAGGAGCAAATTAATGTCCTCAGCCTCCTTCAGCACCTGAAATGTCTCCTCTACACCTGATAATAGACAGCAGGAGCAAATTAATGTCCTCAGTTTCCTCTGGCACCTGAAATGTCTCCTCTGCACATGGTTCTAAACAGCAGGAGCAAATTAATGTCCTCAGCCTCCTTCAGCACCTGAAATGTCTCCTCTACACCTGATAATAGACAGCAGGAGCAAATTAATGTCCTCAGCCTCCTTCGGCACCTGAAATGTCTCCTCTGCACATGGTTCTAAACAGCAGGAGCAAATTAATGTCCTCAGCCTCCTTCAGCACCTGAAATGTCTCCTCTACACCTGATAATAGACAGCAGGAGCAAATTAATGTCCTCAGCCTCCTTCGGCACCTGAAATGTCTCCTCTGCACATGGTTCTAAACAGCAGGAGCAAATTAATGTCCTCAGCCTCCTGGCACCTGAAATGTCTCCTCTGCACATGGTTCTAAACAGCAGGAGCAAATTAATGTCCTCAGCCTCCTGGCACCTGAAATGTCTCCTCTGCACATGGTTCTACACAGCAGGAGCACATTAATGTCCTCAGCCTCCTTCGGCACCTGAAATGTCTCCTCTACACCTGATAATAGACAGCAGGAGCAAATTAATGTCCTCAGCCTCCTTCAGCACCTGAAATGTGTCCTCTGCACATGGTTCTACACAGCAGGAGCAAATTAATGTCCTCAGCCTCCTTCGGCACCTGAAATGTCTCCTCTGCACATGGTTCTACACAGCAGGAGCAAATTAATGTCCTCAGCCTCCTCCGGCACCTGAAATGTCTCCTCTGCACATGGTTCTACACAGCAGGAGCAAATTAATGTCCTCAGCCTCCTTCATGACCTGAAATGTCACCTCTGCACATGGTTCTACACAGCAGGAGCAAATTAATGTCCTCAGCCTCCTCCGGCACCTGAAATGTCTCCTCTGCACATGGTTCTACACAGCAGGAGCAAATTAATGTCCTCAGCCTCCTCCGCACCTGAAATGTCTCCTCTACACCTGATAATAGACAGCAGGAGCAAATTAATGTCCTCAGTTTCCTCTGGCACCTGAAATGTCTCCTCTGCACATGGTTCTACACAGCAGGAGCAAATTAATGTCCTCAGCCTCCTTCGGCACCTGAAATGTCTCCTCTGCACATGGTTCTAAACAGCAGGAGCAAATTAATGTCCTCAGCCTCCTCCGGCACCTGAAATGTCTCCTCTGCACCTGATAATAGACAGCAGGAGCAAATTAATGTCCTCAGCCTCCTTCAGCACCTGAAATGTCTCCTCTGCACATGGTTCTACACAGCAGGAGCAAATTAATGTCCTCAGCCTCCTTCAGCACCTGAAATGTCTCCTCTGCACATGGTTCTACACAGCAGGAGCAAATTAATGTCCTCAGCCTCCTCGGCACCTCAAATGTCTCCTCTGCACCTGTCAATAGACAGCAGGAGCAAATTAATGTCCTCAGCCTCCTCCGGCACCTGAAATGTCTCCTCTGCACCTGTCAATAGAAAGCAGGAGCAAATTAATGTCCTCAGCCTCCTCCGGCACCTGAAATGTCTCCTCTGCACCTGTCAATAGACAGCAGGAGCAAATTAATGTCCTCAGCCTCCTCCGGCACCTGAAATGTCTCCTCTGCACCTGTCAATAGACATCAGGAGCAAATTAATGTCCTCAGCCTCCTGACACCTGAAATGTCTCCTCTGCACATGGTTCTACACAGCAGGAGCAAATTAATGTCCTCAGCCTCCTTCAGCACCTGAAATGTCTCCTCTGCACATGGTTCTACACAGCAGGAGCAAATTAATGTCCTCAGCCTCCTTCGGCACCTGAAATGTCTCCTCTGCACCTGATAATAGACAGCAGGAGCAAATTAATGTCCTCAGCCTCCTTCAGCACCTGAAATGTCTCCTCTGCACATGGTTCTACACAGCAGGAGCAAATTAATGTCCTCAGCCTCCTCCGGCACCTGAAATGTCTCCTCTGCACATGGTTCTACACAGCAGGAGCAAATTAATGTCCTCAGCCTCCTCCGCACCTCAAATGTCTCCTCTGCACCTGTCAATAGACAGCAGGAGCAAATTAATGTCCTCAGCCTCCTTCAGCACCTGAAATGTCTCCTCTACACCTGATAATAGACAGCAGGAGCAAATTAATGTCCTCAGCCTCCTTCAGCACCTGAAATGTCTCCTCTACACCTGATAATAGACAGCAGGAGCAAATTAATGTCCTCAGCCTCCTTCATCACCTGAAATGTCTCCTCTGCACATGGTTCTACACAGCAGGAGCAAATTAATGTCCTCAGCCTCCTTCAGCACCTGAAATGTCTCCTCTACACCTGATAATAGACAGCAGGAGCAAATTAATGTCCTCAGCCTCCTTCAGCACCTGAAATGTCTCCTCTGCACATGGTTCTACACAGCAGGAGCAAATTAATGTCCTCAGCCTCCTCCGGCACCTGAAATGTCTCCTCTGCACATGGTTCTACACAGCAGGAGCAAATTAATATCCTCAGCCTCCTTCAGCACCTGAAATGTCTCCTCTGCACCTGTCAATAGACAGCAGGAGCAAATTAATGTCCTCAGCCTCCTTCAGCACCTGAAATGTCTCCTCTGCACCTGATAATAGACAGCAGGAGCAAATTAATGTCCTCAGCCTCCTTCATCACCTGAAATGTCTCCTCTGCACATGGTTCTACACAGCAGGAGCAAATTAATGTCCTCAGCCTCCTTCAGCACCTGAAATGTCTCCTCTGCACCTGATAATAGACAGCAGGAGCAAATTAATGTCCTCAGCCTCCTCCGGCACCTGAAATGTCTCCTCTGCACATGGTTCTACACAGCAGGAGCAAATTAATGTCCTCAGCCTCCTCCGGCACCTGAAATGTCTCCTCTGCACATGGTTCTAAACAGCAGGAGCAAATTAATGTCCTCAGCCTCCTCCGGCACCTGAAATGTCTCCTCTGCACCTGATAATAGACAGCAGGAGCAAATTAATGTCCTCAGCCTCCTCCGGCACCTGAAATGTCTCCTCTGCACATGGTTCTACACAGCAGGAGCACATTAATGTCCTCAGCCTCCTTCGGCACCTGAAATGTCTCCTCTACACCTGATAACAGACAGCAGGAGCAAATTAATGTCCTCAGCCTCCTTCGGCACCTGAAATGTCTCCTCTGCACATGGTTCTACACAGCAGGAGCAAATTAATGTCCTCAGCCTCCTCCGGCACCTGAAATGTCTCCTCTGCACATGGTTCTACACAGCAGGAGCAAATTAATGTCCTCAGCCTCCTCCGGCACCTGAAATGTCTCCTCTGCACCTGTCAATAGACAGCAGGAGCAAATTAATGTCCTCAGCCTCCTTCAGCACCTGAAATGTCTCCTCTACACCTGATAATAGACAGCAGGAGCAAATTAATGTCCTCAGCCTCCTTCAGCACCTGAAATGTCTCCTCTACACCTGATAATAGACAGCAGGAGCAAATTAATGTCCTCAGCCTCCTTCAGCACCTGAAATGTCTCCTCTGCACATGGTTCTACACAGCAGGAGCAAATTAATGTCCTCAGCCTCCTCCGGCACCTGAAATGTCTCCTCTGCACATGGTTCTACACAGCAGGAGCAAATTAATGTCCTCAGCCTCCTTCGGCACCTGAAATGCCTCCTCTACACCTGATAATAGACAGCAGGAGCAAATTAATGTCCTCAGCCTCCTTCAGCACCTGAAATGCCTCCTCTACACCTGATAATAGACAGCAGGAGCAAATTAATGTCCTCAGCCTCCTTCGGCACCTGAAATGTCTCCTCTGCACATGGTTCTACACAGCAGGAGCAAATTAATGTCCTCAGCCTCCTTCGGCACCTGAATGTCTCCTCTACACCTGATAATAGACAGCAGGAGCAAATTAATGTCCTCAGCCTCCTCCGGGACCTAAAATGTCTCCTCTGCACATGGTTCTACACAGCAGGAGCAAATTAATGTCCTCAGCCTCCTCCGGCACCTCAAATGTCTCCTCTGCACATGGTTCTACACAGCAGGAGCAAATTAATGTCCTCAGCCTCCTTCAGCACATCAAATGTCTCCTCTGCACATGGTTCTACACAGCAGGAGCAAATTAATGTCCTCAGCCTCCTCCGGCACCTGAAATGTCTCCTCTACACCTGATAATAGACAGCAGGAGCAAATTAATGTCCTCAGTTTCCTCTGGCACCTGAAATGTCTCCTCTGCACATGGTTCTACACAGCAGGAGCAAATTAATGTCCTCAGCCTCCTTCGGCACCTGAAATGTCTCCTCTGCACATGGTTCTAAACAGCAGGAGCAAATTAATGTCCTCAGCCTCCTCCGGCACCTGAAATGTCTCCTCTGCACCTGATAATAGACAGCAGGAGCAAATTAATGTCCTCAGCCTCCTTCAGCACCTGAAATGTCTCCTCTGCACATGGTTCTACACAGCAGGAGCAAATTAATGTCCTCAGCCTCCTTCAGCACCTGAAATGTCTCCTCTGCACATGGTTCTACACAGCAGGAGCAAATTAATGTCCTCAGCCTCCTCCGGCACCTGAAATGTCTCCTCTGCACATGGTTCTACACAGCAGGAGCAAATTAATGTCCTCAGCCTCCTTCGGCACCTGAAATGTCTCCTCTGCACCTGATAATAGACAGCAGGAGCAAATTAATGTCCTCAGCCTCCTCCGGCACCTGAAATGTCTCCTCTGCACCTGATAATAGACAGCAGGAGCAAATTAATGTCCTCAGCCTCCTCCGGCACCTGAAATGTCTCCTCTGCACATGGTTCTACACAGCAGGAGCACATTAATGTCCTCAGCCTCCTTCGGCACCTGAAATGTCTCCTCTGCACCTGATAATAGACAGCAGGAGCAAATTAATGTCCTCAGCCTCCTTCAGCACCTGAAATGTCTCCTCTGCACATGGTTCTACACAGCAGGAGCAAATTAATGTCCACAGCCTCCTCAGGCACCTGAAATGTCTCCTCTGCACATGGTTCTACACAGCAGGAGCAAATTAATGTCCTCAGCCTCCTCCGCACCTCAAATGTCTCCTCTGCACCTGTCAATAGACAGCAGGAGCAAATTAATGTCCTCAGCCTCCTTCAGCACCTGAAATGTCTCCTCTACACCTGATAATAGACAGCAGGAGCAAATTAATGTCCTCAGCCTCCTTCAGCACCTGAAATGTCTCCTCTACACCTGATAATAGACAGCAGGAGCAAATTAATGTCCTCAGCCTCCTTCATCACCTGAAATGTCTCCTCTGCACATGGTTCTACACAGCAGGAGCAAATTAATGTCCTCAGCCTCCTTCAGCACCTGAAATGTCTCCTCTGCACATGGTTCTACACAGCAGGAGCAAATTAATGTCCTCAGCCTCCTCGGCACCTGAAATGTCTCCTCTACACCTGATAATAGACAGCAGGAGCAAATTAATGTCCTCAGCCTCCTCCGGCACCTGAAATGTCTCCTCTGCACATGGTTCTACACAGCAGGAGCAAATTAATGTCCTCAGCCTCCTTCAGCACCTGAAATGTCTCCTCTGCACATGGTTCTACACAGCAGGAGCAAATTAATGTCCTCAGCCTCCTCGGCACCTGAAATGTCTCCTCTGCACCTGATAATAGACAGCAGGAGCAAATTAATGTCCTCAGCTTCCTCTGGCACCTGAAATGTCTCCTCTGCACATGGTTCTACACAGCAGGAGCACATTAATGTCCTCAGCCTCCTTCAGCACCTGAAATGTCTCCTCTGCACATGGTTCTACACAGCAGGAGCAAATTAATGTCCTCAGCCTCCTTCAGCACCTGAAATGTCTCCTCTGCACATGGTTCTACACAGCAGGAGCAAATTAATGTCCTCAGCCTCCTCCGGCACCTGAAATGTCTCCTCTGCACATGGTTCTACACAGCAGGAGCAAATTAATGTCCTCAGCCTCCTCCGGCACCTGAAATGTCTCCTCTGCACATGGTTCTACACAGCAGGAGCAAATTAATGTCCTCAGCCTCCTTCAGCACCTGAAATGTCTCCTCTGCACATGGTTCTACACAGCAGGAGCAAATTAATGTCCTCAGCCTCCTCCGGCACCTGAAATGTCTCCTCTGCACATGGTTCTACACAGCAGGAGCAAATTAATGTCCTCAGCCTCCTCCGGCACCTGAAATGTCTCCTCTGCACATGGTTCTACACAGCAGGAGCAAATTAATGTCCTCAGCCTCCTCCGGCACCTCAAATGTCTCCTCTGCACCTGTCAATAGACAGCAGGAGCAAATTAATGTCCTCAGCCTCCTCCGGCACCTGAAATATCTCCTCTGCACCTGTCAATAGAAATCAGGAGCAAATTAATGTCCTCAGCCTCCTCCGGCACCTGAAATGTCTCCTCTGCACCTGTCAATAGACATCAGGAGCAAATTAATGTCCTCAGCCTCCCTGGCACCTGAAATGTCTCCTCTGCACATGGTTCTACACAGCAGGAGCAAATTAATGTCCTCAGCCTCCTCCGGCACCTGAAATGTCTCCTCTGCACATGGTTCTACACAGCAGGAGCAAATTAATGTCCTCAGCCTCCTTCGGCACCTGAAATGTCTCCTCTACACCTGATAATAGACAGCAGGAGCAAATTAATGTCCTCAGCCTCCTTCAGCACCTGAAATGTCTCCTCTGCACATGGTTCTACACAGCAGGAGCAAATTAATGTCCTCAGCCTCCTTGGCACCTGAAATGTCTCCTCTACACCTGATAATAGACAGCAGGAGCAAATTAATGTCCTCAGCCTCCTTCAGCACCTGAAATGTCTCCTCTGCACATGGTTCTACACAGCAGGAGCAAATTAATGTCCACAGCCTCCTCCGGCACCTGAAATGTCTCCTCTGCACATGGTTCTACACAGCAGGAGCAAATTAATGTCCTCAGCCTCCTCCGGCACCTCAAATGTCTCCTCTGCACCTGTCAATAGACAGCAGGAGCAAATTAATGTCCTCAGCCTCCTTCAGCACCTGAAATGTCTCCTCTACACCTGATAATAGACAGCAGGAGCAAATTAATGTCCTCAGCCTCCTTCAGCACCTGAAATGTCTCCTCTACACCTGATAATAGACAGCAGGAGCAAATTAATGTCCTCAGCCTCCTTCATCACCTGAAATGTCTCCTCTGCACATGGTTCTACACAGCAGGAGCAAATTAATGTCCTCAGCCTCCTTCAGCACCTGAAATGTCTCCTCTACACCTGATAATAGACAGCAGGAGCAAATTAATGTCCTCAGCCTCCTTCAGCACCTGAAATGTCTCCTCTGCACATGGTTCTACACAGCAGGAGCAAATTAATGTCCTCAGCCTCCTCCGGCACCTGAAATGTCTCCTCTGCACATGGTTCTACACAGCAGGAGCAAATTAATGTCCTCAGCCTCCTTCAGCACCTGAAATGTCTCCTCTGCACCTGTCAATAGACAGCAGGAGCAAATTAATGTCCTCAGCCTCCTTCAGCACCTGAAATGTCTCCTCTGCACCTGATAATAGACAGCAGGAGCAAATTAATGTCCTCAGCCTCCTTCAGCACCTGAAATGTCTCCTCTGCACCTGTCAATAGACAGCAGGAGCAAATTAATGTCCTCAGCCTCCTTCAGCACCTGAAATGTCTCCTCTGCACCTGTCAATAGACAGCAGGAGCAAATTAATGTCCTCAGCCTCCTTCATCACCTGAAATGTCTCCTCTGCACATGGTTCTACACAGCAGGAGCAAATTAATGTCCTCAGCCTCCTCCGGCACCTGAAATGTCTCCTCTGCACCTGATAATAGACAGCAGGAGCAAATTAATGTCCTCAGCCTCCTCCGGCACCTGAAATGTCTCCTCTGCACATGGTTCTACACAGCAGGAGCAAATTAATGTCCTCAGCCTCCTTCAGCACCTGAAATGTCTCCTCTACACCTGATAATAGACAGCAGGAGCAAATTAATGTCCTCAGCCTCCTTCATCACCTGAAATGTCTCCTCTGCACATGGTTCTACACAGCAGGAGCAAATTAATGTTCTCAGCCTCCTTCAGCACCTGAAATGTCTCCTCTACACCTGATAATAGACAGCAGGAGCAAATTAATGTCCTCAGCCTCCTTCAGCACCTGAAATGTCTCCTCTGCACATGGTTCTACACAGCAGGAGCAAATTAATGTCCTCAGCCTCCTCCGGCACCTCAAATGTCTCCTCTGCACCTGTCAATAGACAGCAGGAGCAAATTAATGTCCTCAGCCTCCTTCAGCACCTGAAATGTCTCCTCTACACCTGATAATAGACAGCAGGAGAAATTAATGTCCTCAGCCTCCTTCAGCACCTGAAATGTCTCCTCTACACCTGATAATAGACAGCAGGAGCAAATTAATGTCCTCAGCCTCCTTCATCACCTGAAATGTCTCCTCTGCACATGGTTCTACACAGCAGGAGCAAATTAATGTCCTCAGCCTCCTCCGGCACCTGAAATGTCTCCTCTGCACCTGATAATAGACAGCAGGAGCAAATTAATGTCCTCAGCCTCCTCCGGCACCTGAAATGTCTCCTCTGCACCTGATAATAGACAGCAGGAGCAAATTAATGTCCTCAGCCTCCTTCATCACCTGAAATGTCTCCTCTGCACATGGTTCTACACAGCAGGAGCAAATTAATGTCCTCAGCCTCCTCCGGCACCTGAAATGTCTCCTCTGCACATGGTTCTACACAGCAGGAGCAAATTAATGTCCTCAGCCTCCTCCGGCACCTAAAATGTCTCCTCTGCACATGGTTCTACACAGCAGGAGCAAATTAATGTCCTCAGCCTCCTTCAGCACCTGAAATGTCTCCTCTACACCTGATAATAGACAGCAGGAGCAAATTAATGTCCTCAGCCTCCTCTGGCACCTGAAATGTCTCCTCTGCACATGGTTCTAAACAGCAGGAGCAAATTAATGTCCTCAGCCTCCTTCAGCACCTGAAATGTCTCCTCTGCACCTGATAATAGACAGCAGGAGCAAATTAATGTCCTCAGCCTCCTTCGGCACCTGAAATGTCTCCTCTGCACATGGTTCTAAACAGCAGGAGCAAATTAATGTCCTCAGCCTCCTTCAGCACCTGAAATGTCTCCTCTACACCTGATAATAGACAGCAGGAGCAAATTAATGTCCTCAGCCTCCTTCGGCACCTGAAATGTCTCCTCTGCACATGGTTCTAAACAGCAGGAGCAAATTAATGTCCTCAGCCTCCCTGGCACCTGAAATGTCTCCTCTGCACATGGTTCTAAACAGCAGGAGCAAATTAATGTCCTCAGCCTCCTGGCACCTGAAATGTCTCCTCTGCACATGGTTCTACACAGCAGGAGCACATTAATGTCCTCAGCCTCCTTCGGCACCTGAAATGTCTCCTCTACACCTGATAATAGACAGCAGGAGCAAATTAATGTCCTCAGCCTCCTTCAGCACCTGAAATGTGTCCTCTGCACATGGTTCTACACAGCAGGAGCAAATTAATGTCCTCAGCCTCCTTCGGCACCTGAAATGTCTCCTCTGCACATGGTTCTACACAGCAGGAGCAAATTAATGTCCTCAGCCTCCTCCGGCACCTGAAATGTCTCCTCTGCACATGGTTCTACACAGCAGGAGCAAATTAATGTCCTCAGCCTCCTTCATGACCTGAAATGTCTCCTCTGCACATGGTTCTACACAGCAGGAGCAAATTAATGTCCTCAGCCTCCTCCGGCACCTGAAATGTCTCCTCTGCACATGGTTCTACACAGCAGGAGCAAATTAATGTCCTCAGCCTCCTCCGGCACCTGAAATGTCTCCTCTGCACCTGATAATAGACAGCAGGAGCAAATTAATGTCCTCAGCCTCCTTGAGCACCTGAAATGTCTCCTCTGCACATGGTTCTACACAGCAGGAGCAAATTAATGTCCTCAGCCTCCTCCGGCACCTGAAATGTCTCCTCTGCACCTGATAATAGACAGCAGGAGCAAATTAATGTCCTCAGCCTCCTCCGGCACCTGAAATGTCTCCTCTGCACATGGTTCTACACAGCAGGAGCAAATTAATGTCCTCAGCCTCCTTCGGCACCTGAAATGTCTCCTCTGCACCTGTCAATAGACAGCAGGAGCAAATTAATGTCCTCAGCCTCCTTCAGCACCTGAAATGTCTCCTCTGCACCTGTCAATAGACAGCAGGAGCAAATTAATGTCCTCAGCCTCCTTTGGCACCTGAAATGTCTCCTCTACACCTGATAATAGACAGCAGGAGCAAATTAATGTCCTCAGCCTCCTCCGGCACCTGAAATGTCTCCTCTGCACATGGTTCTACACAGCAGAAGCAAATTAATGTCCTCAGCCTCCTCCGGCACCTGAAATGTCTCCTCTGCACCTGTCAATAGACAGCAGGAGCAAATTAATGTCCTCAGCCTCCTCCGGCACCTGAAATGTCTCCTCTGCACATGGTTCTACACAGCAGGAGCAAATTAATGTCCTCAGCCTCCTTGGCACCTGAAATGTCTCCTCTGCACATGGTTCTAAACAGCAGGAGCAAATTAATGTCCTCAGCCTCCTTCAGCACCTGAAATGTCTCCTCTGCACCTGTCAATAGACAGCAGGAGCAAATTAATGTCCTCAGCCTCCTCCGGCACCTGAAATGTCTCCTCTGCACATGGTTCTAAACAGCAGGAGCAAATTAATGTCCTCAGCCTCCTTCAGCACCTGAAATGTCTCCTCTGCACCTGTCAATAGACAGCAGGAGCAAATTAATGTCCTCAGCCTCCTCCGGCACCTGAAATGTCTCCTCTGCACATGGTTCTACACAGCAGGAGCAAATTAATGTCCTCAGCCTCCTCCGGCACCTGAAATGTCTCCTCTGCACATGGTTCTAAACAGCAGGAGCAAATAATGTCCTCAGCCTCCTCCGGCACCTGAAATGTCTCCTCTGCACATGGTTCTACACAGCAGGAGCAAATTAATGTCCTCAGCCTCCTCCGGCACCTGAAATGTCTCCTCTGCACATGGTTCTAAACAGCAGGAGCAAATTAATGTCCTCAGCCTCCTCCGGCACCTGAAATGTCTCCTCTGCACATGGTTCTAAACAGCAGGAGCAAATTAATGTCCTCAGCCTCCTTCGGCACCTGAAATGTCTCCTCTGCACATGGTTCTAAACAGCAGGAGCAAATTAATGTCCTCAGCCTCCTTCAGCACCTGAAATGTCTCCTCTGCACCTGTCAATAGACAGCAGGAGCAAATTAATGTCCTCAGCCTCCTCCGGCACCTGAAATGTCTCCTCTGCACATGGTTCTACACAGCAGGAGCAAATTAATGTCCTCAGCCTCCTCCGGCACCTGAAATGTCTCCTCTGCACATGGTTCTACACAGCAGGAGCAAATTAATGTCCTCAGCCTCCTTCAGCACCTGAAATGTCTCCTCTGCACCTGTCAATAGACAGCAGGAGCAAATTAATGTCCTCAGCCTCCTTCAGCACCTGAAATGTCTCCTCTGCACATGGTTCTAAACAGCAGGAGCAAATTAATGTCCTCAGCCTCCTTCGGCACCTGAAATGTCTCCTCTGCACCTGATAATAGACAGCAGGAGCAAATTAATGTCCTCAGCCTCCTCCGGCACCTGAAATGTCTCCTCTGCACATGGTTCTACACAGCAGGAGCAAATTAATGTCCTCAGCCTCCTTCAGCACCTGAAATGTCTCCTCTGCACCTGATAATAGACAGCAGGAGCAAATTAATGTCCTCAGCCTCCTCCGGCACCTGAAATGTCTCCTCTGCACATGGTTCTACACAGCAGGAGCAAATTAATGTCCTCAGCCTCCTCCGGCACCTGAAATGTCTCCTCTGCACATGGTTCTACACAGCAGGAGCAAATTAATGTCCTCAGCCTCCTTCAGACCTGAAATGTCTCCTCTGCACATGGTTCTACACAGCAGGAGCAAATTAATGTCCTCAGCCTCCTTCAGCACCTGAAATGTCTCCTCTACACCTGATAATAGACAGCAGGAGCAAATTAATGTCCTCAGCCTCCTTGAGCACCTGAAATGTCTCCTCTGCACATGGTTCTACACAGCAGGAGCAAATTAATGTCCTCAGCCTCCTTCGGCACCTGAAATGTCTCCTCTGCACCTGTCAATAGACAGCAGGAGCAAATTAATGTCCTCAGCCTCCTTCAGCACCTGAAATGTCTCCTCTATGCCTGTCAATAGACAGCAGGAGCAAATTAATGTCCTCAGCCTCCTTCAGCACCTGAAATGTCTCCTCTGCACATGGTTCTACACAGCAGGAGCAAATTAATGTCCTCAGCCTCCTCCGGCACCTGAAATGTCTCCTCTGCACCTGTCAATAGACAGCAGGAGCAAATTAATTTCCTCAGCCTCCTCCGGGACCTGAAATGTCTCCTCTGCACATGGTTCTACACAGCAGGAGCAAATTAATGTCCTCAGCCTCCTTCGCCACCTGAAATGTCTCCTCTGCACCTGATAATAGACAGCAGGAGCAAATTAATGTCCTCAGCCTCCTTCAGCACCTGAAATGTCTCCTCTGCACCTGTCAAGAGACAGCAGGAGCAAATTAATGTCCTCAGCCTCCTTCGGCACCTGAAATGTCTCCTCTACACCTGATAATAGACAGCAGGAGCAAATTAATGTCCTCAGCCTCCTTCAGCACCTGAAATGTCTCCTCTACACCTGATAATAGACAGCAGGAGCAAATTAATGTCCCCAGCCTCCTCTGGCACCTGAAATGTCTCCTCTGCACATGGTTCTACACAGCAGGAGCAAATTAATGTCCTCAGCCTCCTTCGGCACCTGAAATGTCTCCTCTGCACATGGTTCTACACAGCAGGAGCAAATTAATGTCCTCAGCCTCCTTCAGCACCTGAAATGTCTCCTCTACACCTGATAATAGACAGCAGGAGCAAATTGATGTCCTCAGCCTCCTCTGGCACCTGAAATGTCTCCTCTGCACATGGTTCTACACAGCAGGAGCACATTAATGTCCTCAGCCTCCTCCGGCACCTGAAATGTCTCCTCTGCACCTGATAATAGACAGCAGGAGCAAATTGATGTCCTCAGCCTCCTCTGGCACCTGAAATGTCTCCTCTGCACATGGTTCTAAACAGCAGGAGCAAATTAATGTCCTCAGCCTCCTTCAGCACCTGAAATGTCTCCTCTACACCTGATAATAGACAGCAGGAGCAAATTAATGTCCTCAGCCTCCTCTGGCACCTGAAATGTCTCCTCTGCACATGGTTCTACACAGCAGGAGCAAATTAATGTCCTCAGCCTCCTCCGGCACCTGAAATGTCTCCTCTGCACATGGTTCTACACAGCAGGAGCAAATTAATGTCCTCAGCCTCCTCCGGCACCTGAAATGTCTCCTCTGCACATGGTTCTACACAGCAGGAGCAAATTTATGTCCTCAGCCTCCTCCGGCACCTGAAATGTCTCCTCTGCACATGGTTCTAAACAGCAGGAGCAAATTAATGTCCTCAGCCTCCTGGCACCTGAAATGTCTCCTCTACACCTGATAATAGACAGCAGGAGCAAATTAATGTCCTCAGCCTCCTTCAGCACCTGAAATGTCTCCTCTGCACATGGTTCTACACAGCAGGAGCAAATTAATGTCCTCAGCCTCCTTCAGCACCTGAAATGTCTCCTCTGCACATGGTTCTACACAGCAGGAGCAAATTAATGTCCTCAGCCTCCTCCGGCACCTGAAATGTCTCCTCTGCACCTGTCAATAGACAGCAGGAGCAAATTAATGTCCTCAGCCTCCTCCGGCACCTGAAATGTCTCCTCTGCACCTGATAATAGACAGCAGGAGCAAATTAATGTCCTCAGCCTCCTCCGGCACCTGAAATGTCTCCTCTGCACATGGTTCTAAACAGCAGGAGCAAATTAATGTCCTCAGCCTCCCTGGCACCTGAAATGTCTCCTCTGCACATGGTTCTACACAGCAGGAGCAAATTAATGTCCTCAGCCTCCTTGGCACCTGAAATGTCTCCTCTACACCTGATAATAGACAGCAGGAGCAAATTAATGTCCTCAGCCTCCTTCGGCACCTGAAATGTCTCCTCTGCACCTGATAATAGACAGCAGGAGCAAATTAATGTCCTCAGCCTCCTCCGGCACCTGAAATGTCTCCTCTGCACATGGTTCTACACAGCAGGAGCAAATTAATGTCCTCAGCCTCCTCCGGCACCTGAAATGTCTCCTCTGCACATGGTTCTACACAGCAGGAGCAAATTAATGTCCTCAGCTTCCTCCGGCACCTGAAATGTCTCCTCTGCACATGGTTCTACACAGCAGGAGCAAATTAATGTCCTCAGCCTCCTCCGGCACCTGAAATGTCTCCTCTGCACCTGATAATAGACAGCAGGAGCAAATTAATGTCCTCAGCCTCCTCCGGCACCTGAAATGTCTCCTCTGCACATGGTTCTACACAGCAGGAGCAAATTAATGTCCTCAGCCTCCTCCGGCACCTGAAATGTCTCCTCTGCACATGGTTCTACACAGCAGGAGCAAATTAATGTCCTCAGCCTCCTCCGGCACCTGAAATGTCTCCTCTGCACATGGTTCTACACAGCAGGAGCAAATTAATGTCCTCAGCCTCCTCCGCACCTGAAATGTCTCCTCTGCACCTGATAATAGACAGCAGGAGCAAATTAATGTCCTCAGCCTCCTCCGGGACCTGAAATGTCTCCTCTGCACATGGTTCTACACAGCAGGAGCAAATTAATGTCCTCAGCCTCCTTCAGCACCTGAAATGTCTCCTCTGCACCTGTCAATAGACAGCAGGAGCAAATTAATGTCCTCAGCCTCCTCCGGGACCTGAAATGTCTCCTCTGCACATGGTTCTACACAGCAGGAGCAAAATAATGTCCTCAGCCTCCTCCGGCACCTGAAATGTCTCCTCTGCACATGGTTCTACACAGCAGGAGCAAATTAATGTCCTCAGCCTCCTTCAGCACCTGAAATGTCTCCTCTGCACATGGTTCTACACAGCAGGAGCAAATTAATGTCCTCAGCCTCCTTCAGCACCTGAAATGTCTCCTCTGCACATGGTTCTACACAGCAGGAGCAAATTAATGTCCTCAGCCTCCTCCGGCACCTGAAATGTCTCCTCTGCACCTGTCAATAGACAGCAGGAGCAAATTAATGTCCTCAGCCTCCTCCGGCACCTGAAATGTCTCCTCTGCACATGGTTCTACACAGCAGGAGCAAATTAATGTCCTCAGCCTCCTTCAGCACCTGAAATGTCTCCTCTGCACATGGTTCTACACAGCAGGAGCAAATTAATGTCCTCAGCCTCCTTCAGCACCTGAAATGTCTCCTCTGCACATGGTTCTACACAGCAGGAGCAAATTAATGTCCTCAGCCTCCTCCGGCACCTGAAATGTCTCCTCTGCACCTGTCAATAGACAGCAGGAGCAAATTAATGTCCTCAGCCTCCTCCGGCACCTGAAATGTCTCCTCTGCACCTGATAATAGACAGCAGGAGCAAATTAATGTCCTCAGCCTCCTCCGGCACCTGAAATGTCTCCTCTGCACATGGTTCTACACAGCAGGAGCAAATTAATGTCCTCAGCCTCCTTCAGCACCTGAAATGTCTCCTCTGCACCTGATAATAGACAGCAGGAGCAAATTAATGTCCTCAGCCTCCTTCGGCACCTGAAATGTCTCCTCTGCACATGGTTCTACACAGCAGGAGCAAATTAATGTCCTCAGCCTCCTTCGGCACCTGAAATGTCTCCTCTGCACATGGTTCTACACAGCAGGAGCAAATTAATGTCCTCAGCCTCCTTCGGCACCTGAAATGTCTCCTCTGCACATGGTTCTACACAGCAGGAGCAAATTAATGTCCTCAGCCTCCTTCAGCACCTGAAATGTCTCCTCTGCACCTGATAATAGACAGCAGGAGCAAATTAATGTCCTCAGCCTCCTCCGGCACCTGAAATGTCTCCTCTGCACATGGTTCTACACAGCAGGAGCAAATTAATGTCCTCAGCCTCCTCCGGCACCTGAAATGTCTCCTCTGCACCTGATAATAGACAGCAGGAGCAAATTAATGTCCTCAGCCTCCTTCAGCACCTGAAATGTCTCCTCTGCACATGGTTCTACACAGCAGGAGCAAATTAATGTCCTCAGCCTCCCCGGCACCTGAAATGTCTCCTCTGCACATGGTTCTACACAGCAGGAGCAAATTAATGTCCTCAGCCTCCTCCGGCACCTGAAATGTCTCCTCTGCACCTGATAATAGACAGCAGGAGCAAATTAATGTCCTCAGCCTCCTTCAGCACCTGAAATGTCTCCTCTGCACATGGTTCTACACAGCAGGAGCAAATTAATGTCCTCAGCCTCCTCCGGCACCTGAAATGTCTCCTCTGCACATGGTTCTACACAGCAGGAGCAAATTAATGTCCTCAGCCTCCTTCAGCACCTGAAATGTCTCCTCTGCACCTGATAATAGACAGCAGGAGCAAATTAATGTCCTCAGCCTCCTCCGGCACCTGAAATGTCTCCTCTGCACATGGTTCTACACAGCAGGAGCAATTTAATGTCCTCAGCCTCCTTCGGCACCTGAAATGTCTCCTCTGCACCTGATAATAGACAGCAGGAGCAAATTAATGTCCTCAGCCTCCTCCGGCACCTGAAATGTCTCCTCTGCACCTGATAATAGACAGCAGGAGCAATTTAATGTCCTCAGCCTCCTCCGGCACCTGAAATGTCTCCTCTGCACCTGATAATAGACAGCAGGAGCAAATTAATGTCCTCAGCCTCCTTCAGCACCTGAAATGTCTCCTCTGCACCTGATAATAGACAGCAGGAGCAAATTAATGTCCTCAGCCTCCTTCGGCACCTGAAATGTCTCCTCTGCACCTGATAAATGACAGCAGGAGCAAATTAATGTCCTCAGCCTCCTTCGGCACCTGAAATGTCTCCTCTGCACATGGTTCTACACAGCAGGAGCAAATTAATGTCCTCAGCCTCCTTCAGCACCTGAAATGTCTCCTCTGCACATGGTTCTACACAGCAGGAGCAAATTAATGTCCTCAGCCTCCTCCGGCACCTGAAATGTATCCTCTACAAATGATAATAGACAGCAGGAGCAAATTAATGTCCTCAGCCTCCTTCGGCACCTGAAATGTCTCCTCTACACCTGATAATAGACAGCAGGAGCAAATTAATGTCCTCAGCCTCCTCTGGCACCTGAAATGTCTCCTCTGCACATGGTTCTACACAGCAGGAGCAAATAAATGTCCTCAGCTTCCTCCGGCACCTGAAATGTCTCCTCTACACCTGATAATAGACAGCAGGAGCAAATTAATGTCCTCAGCCTCCTCGGCACCTGAGATGTCTCCTCTGCACCTGATAATAGACAGCAGGAGCAAATTAATGTTCTCAGCCTCCTTCAGCACCTGAAATGTCTCCTCTGCACATGGTTCTACACAGCAGGAGCAAATTAATGTCCTCAGCCTCCTTCAGCACCTGAAATGTCTCCTCTACACCTGATAATAGACAGCAGGAGCAAATTAATGTCCTCAGCCTCCTTCGGCACCTGAAATGTCTCCTCTGCACATGGTTCTACACAGCAGGAGCAAGTTAATGTCCTCAGCCTCCTTCATCACCTGAATTGTCTCCTCTGCACTTGATAATAGACAGCAGGAGCAAATTAATGTCCTCAGCCTCCTCCGGGACCTGAAATGTCTCCTCTGCACATGGTTCTACACAGCAGGAGCAAATTAATGTCCTCAGCCTCCTCCGGCACCTGAAATGTCTCCTCTGCACATGGTTCTACACAGCAGGAGCAAATTAATGTCCTCAGCCTCCTTCAGCACCTGAAATGTCTCCTCTGCACCTGGTTCTACACAGCAGGAGCAAATTAATGTCCTCAGCGTCCTCCGGCACCTGAAATGTCTCCTCTACACCTGATAATAGACAGCAGGAGCAAATTAATGTCCTCAGCCTCCTTCGGCACCTGAAATGTCTCCTCTACACCTGATAATAGACAGCAGGAGCAAATTAATGTCCTCAGCCTCCTCTGGCACCTGAAATGTCTCCTCTGCACATGGTTCTACACAGCAGGAGCAAATAAATGTCCTCAGCTTCCTCCGGCACCTGAAATGTCTCCTCTACACCTGATAATAGACAGCAGGAGCAAATTAATGTCCTCAGCCTTCTCCGGCACCTGAAATGTCTCCTCTGCACATGGTTCTACACAGCAGGAGCAAATTAATGTCCTCAGCCTCCTCCGGCACCTGAAATGTCTCCTCTGCACCTGTCAATAGACAGCAGGAGCAAATTAATGTCCTCAGCTTCTCCGGCACCTGAAATGTCTCCTCTGCACATGGTTCTACACAGCAGGAGCAAATTAATGTCCTCAGCCTCCTCCGGCACCTGAAATGTCTCCTCTGCACCTGTCAATAGACAGCAGGAGCAAATTAATGTCCTCAGCCTCCTCCGGCACCTGAGATGTCTCCTCTGCACCTGATAATAGACAGCAGGAGCAAATTAATGTTCTCAGCCTCCTTCAGCACCTGAAATGTCTCCTCTGCACATGGTTCTACACAGCAGGAGCAAATTAATGTCCTCAGCCTCCTTCAGCACCTGAAATGTCTCCTCTACACCTGATAATAGACAGCAGGAGCAAATTAATGTCCTCAGCCTCCTTCATCACCTGAATTGTCTCCTCTGCACTTGATAATAGACAGCAGGAGCAAATTAATGTCCTCAGCCTCCTCCGGCACCTGAAATGTCTCCTCTGCACATGGTTCTACACAGCAGGAGCAAATTAATGTCCTCAGCCTCCTCCGGCACCTGAAATGTCTCCTCTGCACATGGTTCTACACAGCAGGAGCAAATTAATGTCCTCAGCCTCCTCCGGCACCTGAGATGTCTCCTCTGCACATGGTTCTACACAGCAGGAGCAAATTAATGTCCTCAACCTCTTTGGCACCTGAAATGTCTCCTCTACACCTGATAATAGACAGCAGGAGCAAATTAATGTCCTCAGCCTCCTCCGGCACCTGAAATGTCTCCTCTGCACATGGTTCTACACAGCAGGAGCAAATTAATGTCCTCAGCCTCCTTCATCACCTGAAATGTCTCCTCTACACCTGATAATAGACAGCAGGAGCAAATTAATGTCCTCAGCCTCCTTCAGCACCTGAAATGTCTCCTCTACACCTGGTAATAGACAGCAGGAGCAAATTAATGTCCTCAGCCTCCTTCGGCACCTGAAATGTCTCCTCTGCACATGGTTCTACACAGCAGGAGCAAATTAATGTCCTCAGCCTCCTCCGACATCTGAAATGTCTCCTCTGCACATGGTTCTACACAGCAGGAGCAAATTAATGTCCTCAGCCTCCTTGGCACCTGAAATGTCTCCTCTGCACATGGTTCTACACAGCAGGAGCAAATTAATGTCCTCAGCCTCCTCCGGCACCTGAAATGTCTCCTCTGCACATGGTTCTACACAGCAGGAGCAAATTAATGTCCTCAGCCTCCTTCGGCACCTGAAATGTCTCCTCTACACCTGTCAATAGACAGCAGGAGCAAATTAATGTCCTCAGCCTCCTTGGCACCTGAAATGTCTCCTCTGCACATGGTTCTACACAGCAGGAGCAAATTAATGTCCTCAGCCTCCTCCGGCACCTGAAATGTCTCCTCTGCACATGGTTCTACACAGCAGGAGCAAATTAATGTCCTCAGCCTCCTCCGGCACCTGAAATGTCTCCTCTACACCTGTCAATAGACAGCAGGAGCAAATTAATGTCCTCAGCCTCCTTCATCACCTGAATTGTCTCCTCTGCACCTGATAATAGACAGCAGGAGCAAATTAATGTCCTCAGCCTCCTCCGACATCTGAAATGTCTCCTCTGCACATGGTTCTACACAGCAGGAGCAAATTAATGTCCTCAGCCTCCTTCGGCACCTGAAATGTCTCCTCTGCACATGGTTCTACACAGCAGGAGCAACTTAATGTTCTCAGCCTCCTTCGGCACCTGAAATATCTCCTCTGCACCTGATAATAGACAGCAGGAGCAAATTAATGTCCTCAGCCTCCTCCGGCACCTGAAATGTCTCCTCTGCACCTGATAATAGACAGCAGGAGCAAATTAATGTCCTCAGCCTCCTTGGCACCTGAAATGTCTCCTCTGCACATGGTTCTACACAGCAGGAGCAACTTAATGTTCTCAGCCTCCTTCGGCACCTGAAATGTCTCCTCTGCACATGGTTCTACACAGCAGGAGCAAATTAATGTCCTCAGCCTCCTCCGGGACCTGAAATGTCTCCTCTACACCTGATAATAGACAGCAGGAGCAAATTAATGTCCTCAGCCTCCTTCAGCACCTGAAATGTCTACTCTGCACCTGTCAATAGACAGCAGGAGCAAATTAATGTCCTCAGCCTCCTCCGGCGCCTGAAATGTCTCCTCTGCACCTGATAATAGACAGCAGGAGCAAATTAATGTCCTCAGCCTCCTTCGGCACCTGAAATGTCTCCTCTACACCTGATAATAGACAGCAGGAGCAAATTAATGTCCTCAGCCTCCTTCATCACCTGAATTGTCTCCTCTGCACCTGATAATAGACAGCAGGAGCAAATTAATGTCCTCAGCCTCCTCCGGGACCTGAAATGTCTCCTCTGCACATGGTTCTACACAGCAGGAGCAAATTAATGTCCTCAGCCTCCTCCGGGACCTGAAATGTCTCCTCTGCACATGGTTCTACACAGCAGGAGCAAATTAATGTCCTCAGCCTCCTCCGGCACCTGAAATGTCTCCTCTGCACATGGTTCTACACAGCAGGAGCAAATTAATGTCCTCAACCTCTTTTGGCACCTGAAATGTCTCCTCTGCACCTGATAATAGACAGCAGGAGCAAATTAATGTCCTCAGCCTCCTCCGGCACCTGAAATGTCTCCTCTGCACATGGTTCTACACAGCAGGAGCAAATTAATGTCCTCAGCCTCCTTCAGCACCTGAAATGTCTCCTCTACACCTGATAATAGACAGCAGGAGCAAATTAATGTCCTCAGCCTCCTTCAGCACCTGAAATGTCTCCTCTACACCTGGTAATAGACAGCAGGAGCAAATTAATGTCCTCAGCCTCCTCCGGCACCTGAAATGTCTCCTCTGCACATGGTTCTACACAGCAGGAGCAAATTAATGTCCTCAGCCTCCTCCGACATCTGAAATGTCTCCTCTGCACATGGTTCTACACAGCAGGAGCAAATTAATGTCCTCAGCCTCCTTCGGCACCTGAAATGTCTCCTCTGCACATGGTTCTACACAGCAGGAGCAAATTAATGTCCTCAGCCTCCTCCGGCACCTGAAATGTCTCCTCTGCACCTGATAATAGACAGCAGGAGCAAATTAATGTCCTCAGCCTCCTTCATCACCTGAATTGTCTCCTCTGCACCTGATAATAGACAGCAGGAGCAAATTAATGTCCTCAGCCTCCTCCGACATCTGAAATGTCTCCTCTGCACATGGTTCTACACAGCAGGAGCAAATTAATGTCCTCAGCCTCCTTCGGCACCTGAAATGTCTCCTCTGCACATGGTTCTACACAGCAGGAGCAACTTAATGTTCTCAGCCTCCTTCGGCACCTGAAATATCTCCTCTACACCTGATAATAGACAGCAGGAGCAAATTAATGTCCTCAGCCTCCTCCGGCACCTGAAATGTCTCCTCTGCACCTGATAATAGACAGCAGGAGCAAATTAATGTCCTCAGCCTCCTTGGCACCTGAAATGTCTCCTCTGCACATGGTTCTACACAGCAGGAGCAAATTAATGTCCTCAGCCTCCTCCGGGACCTGAAATGTCTCCTCTACACCTGATAATAGACAGCAGGAGCAAATTAATGTCCTCAGCCTCCTTCAGCACCTGAAATGTCTACTCTGCACCTGTCAATAGACAGCAGGAGCAAATTAATGTCCTCAGCCTCCTCCGGCGCCTGAAATGTCTCCTCTGCACCTGATAATAGACAGCAGGAGCAAATTAATGTCCTCAGCCTCCTTCGGCACCTGAAATGTCTCCTCTACACCTGATAATAGACAGCAGGAGCAAATTAATGTCCTCAGCCTCCTTCATCACCTGAATTGTCTCCTCTGCACCTGATAATAGACAGCAGGAGCAAATTAATGTCCTCAGCCTCCTCCGGACCTGAAATGTCTCCTCTGCACATGGTTCTACACAGCAGGAGCAAATTAATGTCCTCAGCCTCCTTCAGCACCTGAAATGTCTCCTCTGCACATGGTTCTACACAGCAGGAGCAAATTAATGTCCTCAGCCTCCTCCGGCATCTGAAATGTCTCCTCTGCACATGGTTCTACACAGCAGGAGCAAATTAATGTCCTCAGCCTCCTTCGGCACCTGAAATGTCTCCTCTACACCTGATAATAGACAGCAGGAGCACATTAATGTCCTCAGCCTCCTCCGGCACCTGAGATGTCTCCTCTGCACATGGTTCTACACAGCAGGAGCAAATTAATGTCCTCAACCTCTTTTGGCACCTGAAATGTCTCCTCTGCACCTGATAATAGACAGCAGGAGCACATTAATGTCCTCAGCCTCCTCCGGCACCTGAGATGTCTCCTCTGCACATGGTTCTACACAGCAGGAGCAAATTAATGTCCTCAACCTCTTTTGGCACCTGAAATGTCTCCTCTACACCTGATAATAGACAGCAGGAGCAAATTAATGTCCTCAGCCTCCTCCGGCACCTGAAATGTCTCCTCTGCACATGGTTCTACACAGCAGGAGCAAATTAATGTCCTCAGCCTCCTTCAGCACCTGAAATGTCTCCTCTACACCTGATAATAGACAGCAGGAGCAAATTAATGTCCTCAGCCTCCTTCAGCACCTGAAATGTCTCCTCTACACCTGGTAATAGACAGCAGGAGCAAATTAATGTCCTCAGCCTCCTTCGGCACCTGAAATGTCTCCTCTGCACATGGTTCTACACAGCAGGAGCAAATTAATGTCCTCAGCCTCCTCCGACATCTGAAATGTCTCCTCTGCACATGGTTCTACACAGCAGGAGCAAATTAATGTCCTCAGCCTCCTTCGGCACCTGAAATGTCTCCTCTGCACATGGTTCTACACAGCAGGAGCAAATTAATGTTCTCAGCCTCCTTCAGCACCTGAAATGTCTCCTCTGCACATGGTTCTACACAGCAGGAGCAAATTAATGTCCTCAGCCTCCTTGGCACCTGAAATGTCTCCTCTGCACATGGTTCTACACAGCAGGAGCAAGTTAATGTCCTCAGCCTCCTTCATCACCTGAATTGTCTCCTCTGCACCTGATAATAGACAGCAGGAGCAAATTAATGTCCTCAGCCTCCTCCGGCACCTGAAATGTCTCCTCTGCACATGGTTCTACACAGCAGGAGCAAATTAATGTCCTCAGCCTCCTCCGGCACCTGAAATGTCTCCTCTGCACATGGTTCTACACAGCAGGAGCAAATTAATGTCCTCAGCCTCCTCCGGCACCTGAGATGTCTCCTCTGCACATGGTTCTACACAGCAGGAGCAAATTAATGTCCTCAACCTCTTTTGGCACCTGAAATGTCTCCTCTACACCTGATAATAGACAGCAGGAGCAAATTAATGTCCTCAGCCTCCTCCGGCACCTGAAATGTCTCCTCTGCACATGGTTCTACACAGCAGGAGCAAATTAATGTCCTCAGCCTCCTTCAGCACCTGAAATGTCTCCTCTACACCTGATAATAGACAGCAGGAGCAAATTAATGTCCTCAGCCTCCTTCAGCACCTGAAATGTCTCCTCTACACCTGGTAATAGACAGCAGGAGCAAATTAATGTCCTCAGCCTCCTTCGGCACCTGAAATGTCTCCTCTGCACATGGTTCTACACAGCAGGAGCAAATTAATGTCCTCAGCCTCCTCCGACATCTGAAATGTCTCCTCTGCACATGGTTCTACACAGCAGGAGCAAATTAATGTCCTCAGCCTCCTTCGGCACCTGAAATGTCTCCTCTGCACATGGTTCTACACAGCAGGAGCAAATTAATGTCCTCAGCCTCCTCCGGCACCTGAAATGTCTCCTCTGCACATGGTTCTACACAGCAGGAGCAAATTAATGTCCTCAGCCTCCTTCGGCACCTGAAATGTCTCCTCTACACCTGTCAATAGACAGCAGGAGCAAATTAATGTCCTCAGCCTCCTTCGGCACCTGAAATGTCTCCTCTGCACATGGTTCTACACAGCAGGAGCAAATTAATGTCCTCAGCCTCCTCCGGCACCTGAAATGTCTCCTCTGCACATGGTTCTACACAGCAGGAGCAAATTAATGTCCTCAGCCTCCTCCGGCACCTGAAATGTCTCCTCTGCACCTGTCAATAGACAGCAGGAGCAAATTAATGTCCTCAGCCTCCTTCATCACCTGAATTGTCTCCTCTGCACCTGATAATAGACAGCAGGAGCAAATTAATGTCCTCAGCCTCCTCCGACATCTGAAATGTCTCCTCTGCACATGGTTCTACACAGCAGGAGCAAATTAATGTCCTCAGCCTCCTTCGGCACCTGAAATGTCTCCTCTGCACATGGTTCTACACAGCAGGAGCAACTTAATGTTCTCAGCCTCCTTCGGCACCTGAAATATCTCCTCTGCACCTGATAATAGACAGCAGGAGCAAATTAATGTCCTCAGCCTCCTCCGGCACCTGAAATGTCTCCTCTGCACCTGATAATAGACAGCAGGAGCAAATTAATGTCCTCAGCCTCCTTGGCACCTGAAATGTCTCCTCTGCACATGGTTCTACACAGCAGGAGCAACTTAATGTTCTCAGCCTCCTTCGGCACCTGAAATGTCTCCTCTGCACATGGTTCTACACAGCAGGAGCAAATTAATGTCCTCAGCCTCCTCCGGGACCTGAAATGTCTCCTCTACACCTGATAATAGACAGCAGGAGCAAATTAATGTCCTCAGCCTCCTTCAGCACCTGAAATGTCTACTCTGCACCTGTCAATAGACAGCAGGAGCAAATTAATGTCCTCAGCCTCCTCCGGCGCCTGAAATGTCTCCTCTGCACCTGATAATAGACAGCAGGAGCAAATTAATGTCCTCAGCCTCCTTCGGCACCTGAAATGTCTCCTCTACACCTGATAATAGACAGCAGGAGCAAATTAATGTCCTCAGCCTCCTTCATCACCTGAATTGTCTCCTCTGCACCTGATAATAGACAGCAGGAGCAAATTAATGTCCTCAGCCTCCTCCGGGACCTGAAATGTCTCCTCTGCACATGGTTCTACACAGCAGGAGCAAATTAATGTCCTCAGCCTCCTCCGGGACCTGAAATGTCTCCTCTGCACATGGTTCTACACAGCAGGAGCAAATTAATGTCCTCAGCCTCCTCCGACATCTGAAATGTCTCCTCTGCACATGGTTCTACACAGCAGGAGCAAATTAATGTCCTCAGCCTCCTCCGGCACCTGAAATGTCTCCTCTGCACATGGTTCTACACAGCAGGAGCAAATTAATGTCCTCAGCCTCCTTCGGCACCTGAAATGTCTCCTCTGCACATGGTTCTACACAGCAGGAGCAAATTAATGTCCTCAGCCTCCTCCGGCACCTGAAATGTCTCCTCTGCACCTGATAATAGACAGCAGGAGCAAATTAATGTCCTCAGCCTCCTTCATCACCTGAATTGTCTCCTCTGCACCTGATAATAGACAGCAGGAGCAAATTAATGTCCTCAGCCTCCTCCGACATCTGAAATGTCTCCTCTGCACATGGTTCTACACAGCAGGAGCAAATTAATGTCCTCAGCCTCCTTCGGCACCTGAAATGTCTCCTCTGCACATGGTTCTACACAGCAGGAGCAACTTAATGTTCTCAGCCTCCTTCGGCACCTGAAATATCTCCTCTACACCTGATAATAGACAGCAGGAGCAAATTAATGTCCTCAGCCTCCTCCGGCACCTGAAATGTCTCCTCTGCACCTGATAATAGACAGCAGGAGCAAATTAATGTCCTCAGCCTCCTTCGGCACCTGAAATGTCTCCTCTGCACATGGTTCTACACAGCAGGAGCAAATTAATGTCCTCAGCCTCCTCCGGGACCTGAAATGTCTCCTCTACACCTGATAATAGACAGCAGGAGCAAATTAATGTCCTCAGCCTCCTTCAGCACCTGAAATGTCTACTCTGCACCTGTCAATAGACAGCAGGAGCAAATTAATGTCCTCAGCCTCCTCCGGCGCCTGAAATGTCTCCTCTGCACCTGATAATAGACAGCAGGAGCAAATTAATGTCCTCAGCCTCCTTCGGCACCTGAAATGTCTCCTCTACACCTGATAATAGACAGCAGGAGCAAATTAATGTCCTCAGCCTCCTTCATCACCTGAATTGTCTCCTCTGCACCTGATAATAGACAGCAGGAGCAAATTAATGTCCTCAGCCTCCTCCGGGACCTGAAATGTCTCCTCTGCACATGGTTCTACACAGCAGGAGCAAATTAATGTCCTCAGCCTCCTTCAGCACCTGAAATGTCTCCTCTGCACATGGTTCTACACAGCAGGAGCAAATTAATGTCCTCAGCCTCCTCCGGCATCTGAAATGTCTCCTCTGCACATGGTTCTACACAGCAGGAGCAAATTAATGTCCTCAGCCTCCTTCGGCACCTGAAATGTCTCCTCTACACCTGATAATAGACAGCAGGAGCACATTAATGTCCTCAGCCTCCTCCGGCACCTGAGATGTCTCCTCTGCACATGGTTCTACACAGCAGGAGCAAATTAATGTCCTCAACCTCTTTTGGCACCTGAAATGTCTCCTCTACACCTGATAATAGACAGCAGGAGCAAATTAATGTCCTCAGCCTCCTCCGGCACCTGAAATGTCTCCTCTGCACATGGTTCTACACAGCAGGAGCAAATTAATGTCCTCAGCCTCCTTCAGCACCTGAAATGTCTCCTCTACACCTGATAATAGACAGCAGGAGCAAATTAATGTCCTCAGCCTCCTTCAGCACCTGAAATGTCTCCTCTACACCTGGTAATAGACAGCAGGAGCAAATTAATGTCCTCAGCCTCCTCCGGCACCTGAAATGTCTCCTCTGCACATGGTTCTACACAGCAGGAGCAAATTAATGTCCTCAGCCTCCTCCGACATCTGAAATGTCTCCTCTGCACATGGTTCTACACAGCAGGAGCAAATTAATGTCCTCAGCCTCCTTCGGCACCTGAAATGTCTCCTCTGCACATGGTTCTACACAGCAGGAGCAAAAGAATGTCCTCAGCCTCCTCCGGCACCTGAAATGTCTCCTCTGCACATGGTTCTACACAGCAGGAGCAAATTAATGTCCTCAGCCTCCTTGGCACCTGAAATGTCTCCTCTGCACATGGTTCTACACAGCAGGAGCAAATTAATGTCCTCAGCCTCCTCCGGCACCTGAAATGTCTCCTCTACACCTGTCAATAGACAGCAGGAGCAAATTAATGTCCTCAGCCTCCTTCATCACCTGAATTGTCTCCTCTGCACCTGATAATAGACAGCAGGAGCAAATTAATGTCCTCAGCCTCCTCCGACATCTGAAATGTCTCCTCTGCACATGGTTCTACACAGCAGGAGCAAATTAATGTCCTCAGCCTCCTTCGGCACCTGAAATGTCTCCTCTGCACATGGTTCTACACAGCAGGAGCAACTTAATGTTCTCAGCCTCCTTCGGCACCTGAAATATCTCCTCTACACCTGATAATAGACAGCAGGAGCAAATTAATGTCCTCAGCCTCCTTCGGCACCTGAAATGTCTCCTCTGCACCTGATAATAGACAGCAGGAGCAAATTAATGTCCTCAGCCTCCTTCGGCACCTGAAATGTCTCCTCTGCACATGGTTCTACACAGCAGGAGCAACTTAATGTTCTCAGCCTCCTTCGGCACCTGAAATGTCTCCTCTGCACATGGTTCTACACAGCAGGAGCAAATTAATGTCCTCAGCCTCCTCCGGGACCTGAAATGTCTCCTCTACACCTGATAATAGACAGCAGGAGCAAATTAATGTCCTCAGCCTCCTTCAGCACCTGAAATGTCTCCTCTGCACCTGTCAATAGACAGCAGGAGCAAATTAATGTCCTCAGCCTCCTCCGGCACCTGAAATGTCTCCTCTGCACCTGATAATAGACAGCAGGAGCAAATTAATGTCCTCAGCCTCCTTCGGCACCTGAAATGTCTCCTCTGCACCTGATAATAGACAGCAGGAGCAAATTAATGTCCTCAGCCTCCTTCATCACCTGAATTGTCTCCTCTGCACCTGATAATAGACAGCAGGAGCAAATTAATGTCCTCAGCCTCCTCCGGCACCTGAAATGTCTCCTCTGCACATGGTTCTACACAGCAGGAGCAAATTAATGTCCTCAGCCTCCTCCGGCACCTGAAATGTCTCCTCTGCACCTGATAATAGACAGCAGGAGCAAATTAATGTCCTCAGCCTCCTTCAGCACCTGAAATGTCTCCTCTGCACATGGTTCTACACAGCAGGAGCAAATTAATGTCCTCAGCCTCCACCGGCACCTGAAATGTCTCCTCTGCACATGGTTCTACACAGCAGGAGCAAATTAATGTCCTCAGCCTCCTCCGGCACCTGAAATGTCTCCTCTGCACCTGATAATAGACAGCAGGAGCAAATTAATGTCCTCAGCCTCCTTCAGCACCTGAAATGTCTCCTCTGCACATGGTTCTACACAGCAGGAGCAAATTAATGTCCTCAGCCTCCTCCGGCACCTGAAATGTCTCCTCTGCACATGGTTCTACACAGCAGGAGCAAATTAATGTCCTCAGCCTCCTTCAGCACCTGAAATGTCTCCTCTGCACCTGATAATAGACAGCAGGAGCAAATTAATGTCCTCAGCCTCCTCCGGCACCTGAAATGTCTCCTCTGCACATGGTTCTACACAGCAGGAGCAATTTAATGTCCTCAGCCTCCTTGGCACCTGAAATGTCTCCTCTACACCTGATAATAGACAGCAGGAGCAAATTAATGTCCTCAGCCTCCTCTGGCACCTGAAATGTCTCCTCTGCACATGGTTCTACACAGCAGGAGCAATTTAATGTCCTCAGCGTCCTCCGGCACCTGAAATGTCTCCTCTGCACCTGATAATAGACAGCAGGAGCAAATTAATGTCCTCAGCCTCCTTCAGCACCTGAAATGTCTCCTCTGCACCTGATAATAGACAGCAGGAGCAAATTAATGTCCTCAGCCTCCTTCGGCACCTGAAATGTCTCCTCTGCACCTGATAAATGACAGCAGGAGCAAATTAATGTCCTCAGCCTCCTTCAGCACCTGAAATGTCTCCTCTGCACATGGTTCTACACAGCAGGAGCAAATTAATGTCCTCAGCCTCCTTCAGCACCTGAAATGTCTCCTCTGCACCTGGTTCTACACAGCAGGAGCAAATTAATGTCCTCAGCGTCCTCCGGCACCTGAAATGTATCCTCTACAAATGATAATAGACAGCAGGAGCAAATTAATGTCCTCAGCCTCCTTCGGCACCTGAAATGTCTCCTCTACACCTGATAATAGACAGCAGGAGCAAATTAATGTCCTCAGCCTCCTCTGGCACCTGAAATGTCTCCTCTGCACATGGTTCTACACAGCAGGAGCAAATAAATGTCCTCAGCTTCCTCCGGCACCTGAAATGTCTCCTCTACACCTGATAATAGACAGCAGGAGCAAATTAATGTCCTCAGCCTCCTCCGGCACCTGAGATGTCTCCTCTGCACCTGATAATAGACAGCAGGAGCAAATTAATGTTCTCAGCCTCCTTCAGCACCTGAAATGTCTCCTCTGCACATGGTTCTACACAGCAGGAGCAAATTAATGTCCTCAGCCTCCTTCAGCACCTGAAATGTCTCCTCTACACCTGATAATAGACAGCAGGAGCAAATTAATGTCCTCAGCCTCCTTCGGCACCTGAAATGTCTCCTCTGCACATGGTTCTACACAGCAGGAGCAAGTTAATGTCCTCAGCCTCCTTCATCACCTGAATTGTCTCCTCTGCACTTGATAATAGACAGCAGGAGCAAATTAATGTCCTCAGCCTCCTCCGGGACCTGAAATGTCTCCTCTGCACATGGTTCTACACAGCAGGAGCAAATTAATGTCCTCAGCCTCCTCCGGCACCTGAAATGTCTCCTCTGCACATGGTTCTACACAGCAGGAGCAAATTAATGTCCTCAGCCTCCTTCAGCACCTGAAATGTCTCCTCTGCACCTGGTTCTACACAGCAGGAGCAAATTAATGTCCTCAGCGTCCTCCGGCACCTGAAATGTCTCCTCTACACCTGATAATAGACAGCAGGAGCAAATTAATGTCCTCAGCCTCCTTCGGCACCTGAAATGTCTCCTCTACACCTGATAATAGACAGCAGGAGCAAATTAATGTCCTCAGCCTCCTCTGGCACCTGAAATGTCTCCTCTGCACATGGTTCTACACAGCAGGAGCAAATAAATGTCCTCAGCTTCCTCCGGCACCTGAAATGTCTCCTCTACACCTGATAATAGACAGCAGGAGCAAATTAATGTCCTCAGCCTTCTCCGGCACCTGAAATGTCTCCTCTGCACATGGTTCTACACAGCAGGAGCAAATTAATGTCCTCAGCCTCCTCCGGCACCTGAAATGTCTCCTCTGCACCTGTCAATAGACAGCAGGAGCAAATTAATGTCCTCAGCTTCGTCCGGCACCTGAAATGTCTCCTCTGCACATGGTTCTACACAGCAGGAGCAAATTAATGTCCTCAGCCTCCTCCGGCACCTGAAATGTCTCCTCTGCACCTGTCAATAGACAGCAGGAGCAAATTAATGTCCTCAGCCTCCTCCGGCACCTGAGATGTCTCCTCTGCACCTGATAATAGACAGCAGGAGCAAATTAATGTTCTCAGCCTCCTTCAGCACCTGAAATGTCTCCTCTGCACATGGTTCTACACAGCAGGAGCAAATTAATGTCCTCAGCCTCCTTCAGCACCTGAAATGTCTCCTCTACACCTGATAATAGACAGCAGGAGCAAATTAATGTCCTCAGCCTCCTTCGGCACCTGAAATGTCTCCTCTGCACATGGTTCTACACAGCAGGAGCAAGTTAATGTCCTCAGCCTCCTTCATCACCTGAATTGTCTCCTCTGCACTTGATAATAGACAGCAGGAGCAAATTAATGTCCTCAGCCTCCTCCGGGACCTGAAATGTCTCCTCTGCACATGGTTCTACACAGCAGGAGCAAATTAATGTCCTCAGCCTCCTCCGGCACCTGAAATGTCTCCTCTGCACATGGTTCTACACAGCAGGAGCAAATTAATGTCCTCAGCCTCCTCCGGCACCTGAGATGTCTCCTCTGCACATGGTTCTACACAGCAGGAGCAAATTAATGTCCTCAACCTCTTTTGGCACCTGAAATGTCTCCTCTACACCTGATAATAGACAGCAGGAGCAAATTAATGTCCTCAGCCTCCTCCGGCACCTGAAATGTCTCCTCTGCACATGGTTCTACACAGCAGGAGCAAATTAATGTCCTCAGCCTCCTTCAGCACCTGAAATGTCTCCTCTACACCTGATAATAGACAGCAGGAGCAAATTAATGTCCTCAGCCTCCTTCAGCACCTGAAATGTCTCCTCTACACCTGGTAATAGACAGCAGGAGCAAATTAATGTCCTCAGCCTCCTTCGGCACCTGAAATGTCTCCTCTGCACATGGTTCTACACAGCAGGAGCAAATTAATGTCCTCAGCCTCCTCCGACATCTGAAATGTCTCCTCTGCACATGGTTCTACACAGCAGGAGCAAATTAATGTCCTCAGCCTCCTTCGGCACCTGAAATGTCTCCTCTGCACATGGTTCTACACAGCAGGAGCAAATTAATGTCCTCAGCCTCCTCCGGCACCTGAAATGTCTCCTCTGCACATGGTTCTACACAGCAGGAGCAAATTAATGTCCTCAGCCTCCTTCGGCACCTGAAATGTCTCCTCTACACCTGTCAATAGACAGCAGGAGCAAATTAATGTCCTCAGCCTCCTTCGGCACCTGAAATGTCTCCTCTGCACATGGTTCTACACAGCAGGAGCAAATTAATGTCCTCAGCCTCCTCCGGCACCTGAAATGTCTCCTCTGCACATGGTTCTACACAGCAGGAGCAAATTAATGTCCTCAGCCTCCTCCGGCACCTGAAATGTCTCCTCTGCACCTGTCAATAGACAGCAGGAGCAAATTAATGTCCTCAGCCTCCTTCATCACCTGAATTGTCTCCTCTGCACCTGATAATAGACAGCAGGAGCAAATTAATGTCCTCAGCCTCCTCCGGCATCTGAAATGTCTCCTCTGCACATGGTTCTACACAGCAGGAGCAAATTAATGTCCTCAGCCTCCTTCGGCACCTGAAATGTCTCCTCTGCACATGGTTCTACACAGCAGGAGCAACTTAATGTTCTCAGCCTCCTTCGGCACCTGAAATATCTCCTCTGCACCTGATAATAGACAGCAGGAGCAAATTAATGTCCTCAGCCTCCTCCGGCACCTGAAATGTCTCCTCTGCACCTGATAATAGACAGCAGGAGCAAATTAATGTCCTCAGCCTCCTCCGGCACCTGAAATGTCTCCTCTGCACATGGTTCTACACAGCAGGAGCAACTTAATGTTCTCAGCCTCCTTGGCACCTGAAATGTCTCCTCTGCACATGGTTCTACACAGCAGGAGCAAATTAATGTCCTCAGCCTCCTCCGGGACCTGAAATGTCTCCTCTACACCTGATAATAGACAGCAGGAGCAAATTAATGTCCTCAGCCTCCTTCAGCACCTGAAATGTCTACTCTGCACCTGTCAATAGACAGCAGGAGCAAATTAATGTCCTCAGCCTCCTCCGGCACCTGAAATGTCTCCTCTGCACCTGATAATAGACAGCAGGAGCAAATTAATGTCCTCAGCCTCCTTCGGCACCTGAAATGTCTCCTCTACACCTGATAATAGACAGCAGGAGCAAATTAATGTCCTCAGCCTCCTTCATCACCTGAATTGTCTCCTCTGCACCTGATAATAGACAGCAGGAGCAAATTAATGTCCTCAGCCTCCTCCGGGACCTGAAATGTCTCCTCTGCACATGGTTCTACACAGCAGGAGCAAATTAATGTCCTCAGCCTCCTCCGGCACCTGAAATGTCTCCTCTGCACATGGTTCTACACAGCAGGAGCAAATTAATGTCCTCAGCCTCCTCCGACATCTGAAATGTCTCCTCTGCACATGGTTCTACACAGCAGGAGCAAATTAATGTCCTCAGCCTCCTCCGGCACCTGAAATGTCTCCTCTGCACATGGTTCTACACAGCAGGAGCAAATTAATGTCCTCAGCCTCCTTCGGCACCTGAAATGTCTCCTCTGCACATGGTTCTACACAGCAGGAGCAAATTAATGTCCTCAGCCTCCTCCGGCACCTGAAATGTCTCCTCTGCACCTGATAATAGACAGCAGGAGCAAATTAATGTCCTCAGCCTCCTTCAGCACCTGAAATGTCTCCTCTGCACATGGTTCTACACAGCAGGAGCAAATTAATGTCCTCAGCCTCCTTCAGCACCTGAAATGTCTCCTCTGCACCTGGTTCTACACAGCAGGAGCAAATTAATGTCCTCAGCGTCCTCCGGCACCTGAAATGTATCCTCTACAAATGATAATAGACAGCAGGAGCAAATTAATGTCCTCAGCCTCCTTCGGCACCTGAAATGTCTCCTCTACACCTGATAATAGACAGCAGGAGCAAATTAATGTCCTCAGCCTCCTCTGGCACCTGAAATGTCTCCTCTGCACATGGTTCTACACAGCAGGAGCAAATAAATGTCCTCAGCTTCCTCCGGCACCTGAAATGTCTCCTCTACACCTGATAATAGACAGCAGGAGCAAATTAATGTCCTCAGCCTCCTCCGGCACCTGAGATGTCTCCTCTGCACCTGATAATAGACAGCAGGAGCAAATTAATGTTCTCAGCCTCCTTCAGCACCTGAAATGTCTCCTCTGCACATGGTTCTACACAGCAGGAGCAAATTAATGTCCTCAGCCTCCTTCAGCACCTGAAATGTCTCCTCTACACCTGATAATAGACAGCAGGAGCAAATTAATGTCCTCAGCCTCCTTCGGCACCTGAAATGTCTCCTCTGCACATGGTTCTACACAGCAGGAGCAAGTTAATGTCCTCAGCCTCCTTCATCACCTGAATTGTCTCCTCTGCACTTGATAATAGACAGCAGGAGCAAATTAATGTCCTCAGCCTCCTCCGGGACCTGAAATGTCTCCTCTGCACATGGTTCTACACAGCAGGAGCAAATTAATGTCCTCAGCCTCCTCCGGCACCTGAAATGTCTCCTCTGCACATGGTTCTACACAGCAGGAGCAAATTAATGTCCTCAGCCTCCTTCAGCACCTGAAATGTCTCCTCTGCACCTGGTTCTACACAGCAGGAGCAAATTAATGTCCTCAGCGTCCTCCGGCACCTGAAATGTCTCCTCTACACCTGATAATAGACAGCAGGAGCAAATTAATGTCCTCAGCCTCCTTCGGCACCTGAAATGTCTCCTCTACACCTGATAATAGACAGCAGGAGCAAATTAATGTCCTCAGCCTCCTCTGGCACCTGAAATGTCTCCTCTGCACATGGTTCTACACAGCAGGAGCAAATAAATGTCCTCAGCTTCCTCCGGCACCTGAAATGTCTCCTCTACACCTGATAATAGACAGCAGGAGCAAATTAATGTCCTCAGCCTTCTCCGGCACCTGAAATGTCTCCTCTGCACATGGTTCTACACAGCAGGAGCAAATTAATGTCCTCAGCCTCCTCCGGCACCTGAAATGTCTCCTCTGCACCTGTCAATAGACAGCAGGAGCAAATTAATGTCCTCAGCCGTCCGGCACCTGAAATGTCTCCTCTGCACATGGTTCTACACAGCAGGAGCAAATTAATGTCCTCAGCCTCCTCCGGCACCTGAAATGTCTCCTCTGCACCTGTCAATAGACAGCAGGAGCAAATTAATGTCCTCAGCCTCCTCCGGCACCTGAGATGTCTCCTCTGCACCTGATAATAGACAGCAGGAGCAAATTAATGTTCTCAGCCTCCTTCAGCACCTGAAATGTCTCCTCTGCACATGGTTCTACACAGCAGGAGCAAATTAATGTCCTCAGCCTCCTTCAGCACCTGAAATGTCTCCTCTACACCTGATAATAGACAGCAGGAGCAAATTAATGTCCTCAGCCTCCTTCGGCACCTGAAATGTCTCCTCTGCACATGGTTCTACACAGCAGGAGCAAGTTAATGTCCTCAGCCTCCTTCATCACCTGAATTGTCTCCTCTGCACTTGATAATAGACAGCAGGAGCAAATTAATGTCCTCAGCCTCCTCCGGGACCTGAAATGTCTCCTCTGCACATGGTTCTACACAGCAGGAGCAAATTAATGTCCTCAGCCTCCTCCGGCACCTGAAATGTCTCCTCTGCACATGGTTCTACACAGCAGGAGCAAATTAATGTCCTCAGCCTCCTCCGGCACCTGAGATGTCTCCTCTGCACATGGTTCTACACAGCAGGAGCAAATTAATGTCCTCAACCTCTTTTGGCACCTGAAATGTCTCCTCTACACCTGATAATAGACAGCAGGAGCAAATTAATGTCCTCAGCCTCCTCCGGCACCTGAAATGTCTCCTCTGCACATGGTTCTACACAGCAGGAGCAAATTAATGTCCTCAGCCTCCTTCAGCACCTGAAATGTCTCCTCTACACCTGATAATAGACAGCAGGAGCAAATTAATGTCCTCAGCCTCCTTCAGCACCTGAAATGTCTCCTCTACACCTGGTAATAGACAGCAGGAGCAAATTAATGTCCTCAGCCTCCTTCGGCACCTGAAATGTCTCCTCTGCACATGGTTCTACACAGCAGGAGCAAATTAATGTCCTCAGCCTCCTCCGACATCTGAAATGTCTCCTCTGCACATGGTTCTACACAGCAGGAGCAAATTAATGTCCTCAGCCTCCTTCGGCACCTGAAATGTCTCCTCTGCACATGGTTCTACACAGCAGGAGCAAATTAATGTCCTCAGCCTCCTCCGGCACCTGAAATGTCTCCTCTGCACATGGTTCTACACAGCAGGAGCAAATTAATGTCCTCAGCCTCCTTCGGCACCTGAAATGTCTCCTCTACACCTGTCAATAGACAGCAGGAGCAAATTAATGTCCTCAGCCTCCTTCGGCACCTGAAATGTCTCCTCTGCACATGGTTCTACACAGCAGGAGCAAATTAATGTCCTCAGCCTCCTCCGGCACCTGAAATGTCTCCTCTGCACATGGTTCTACACAGCAGGAGCAAATTAATGTCCTCAGCCTCCTCCGGCACCTGAAATGTCTCCTCTACACCTGTCAATAGACAGCAGGAGCAAATTAATGTCCTCAGCCTCCTTCATCACCTGAATTGTCTCCTCTGCACCTGATAATAGACAGCAGGAGCAAATTAATGTCCTCAGCCTCCTCCGACATCTGAAATGTCTCCTCTGCACATGGTTCTACACAGCAGGAGCAAATTAATGTCCTCAGCCTCCTTCGGCACCTGAAATGTCTCCTCTGCACATGGTTCTACACAGCAGGAGCAACTTAATGTTCTCAGCCTCCTTCGGCACCTGAAATATCTCCTCTGCACCTGATAATAGACAGCAGGAGCAAATTAATGTCCTCAGCCTCCTCCGGCACCTGAAATGTCTCCTCTGCACCTGATAATAGACAGCAGGAGCAAATTAATGTCCTCAGCCTCCTTCGGCACCTGAAATGTCTCCTCTGCACATGGTTCTACACAGCAGGAGCAACTTAATGTTCTCAGCCTC
>JAAROE010000218.1:0-28141 GCA_036365135.1 Miichthys miiuy | reverse complement strand
CCTGGTTAAGTGCTGTTATTATATGATAGCCGGGGGTTAGATAGTCACCCAAAATCACTTCTGAGTTTAAGATGAGTCATCCAAAATATTTCTACTTGTTACAGGAAAGGAAAAAAAAGGATTTGTGTGTATCTTCCAAAGTTAGTCTTTTTAATACAAAATTAACAATTTTATTGTGCATATTTTAAGACATAGAAAGCATACCACCAACCAGAAATCTAAATTCTATATGTCAGGACTCCTGCTAGACGGAGTGTCGATCAGTCTCAGCGGACCATGCTCATATTTTTTGGTCTTGTCCATATATTAAGCCCTTTTTAGAAAGGAGTGGACCATTTGGTATCAGAGATTCTGGACCTGAATTCTGATTAAATCTAATCAGAAGTTAAAAAAAATAACAATTACAATATGGGCACTGCCCTTCTTATCAATCCACTCACTTCAAACATCTAAAATTAAAAAATTAAACTGATGTCACCTCTGTTTGTCAGGCGACTTCCTGAAGACTCTGCAGGACAGCGACATCAACGCGCCGTGTCGCTTTGGTCATGTTTAACTCTGCAGCTCATAACAAACCATCTCTGATCCGTGGTCTCCTAGCAACAGTGCTGCCTCACCTCTATAAGGAGACCCAGATCAGGAAGGACCTCATCAGAGAAGTGGGTTGGTTTATCTTGTTTATATGTTAATGTTTTTCAAAACTCCATCTAGATGTGTAATTATGTATGTGTGTATGCAGGTGGAGATGGGTCCATTCAAACACACTGTGGATGATGGATTGGATGTGCGTAAAGCAGCGTTTGAGTGTATGTACACTCTGCTGGACAGCTGTCTGGAGGGCCTGGACGTCCTGCAGTTCCTAGACCATGTAGAGGAAGGACTCAAAGATCACTACGACATCAGGGTGGGTGGGAAACATTAAAGAAATCAAATAATAATCGAATAATAATCAAACATCTTTAACACCAGACGACATTCTTTCAAGCTCAATTTTAGTTGGTCTCCTCCCAACAACCTCCTCAACTGCCTTTTATAGGAAATAAAGCATGTTTTAATAGCTATACCATGTATTCATGTTTGTTTGTGTCTATTTATGTGTGTGTGTGTAGATGCTGACTTTCCTGATGCTAGCTAGACTGGCCTCTCTGTGTCCTGCTGCTGTTCTCCAAAGACTGGACAGACTGATAGAACCACTGAAGGCTACCTGCACTACCAAGGTACTGCTGCTCTTAAAGTCAATACATTTATATTATGATTTAAACAAAATGGTCAAATACGTGGATCTTAGGTGGCAATGACACTTATCCCCATCCCCAGGTGAAGGCCGGATCTGTGAAGCAGGAGTTTGAGAAACAGGAGGAGTTGCGTCGCTCGGCCATGCGCGCTGTCGCCGCCCTGCTGGCCGTGCCCGAGGTGGAGAGGAGCCCCAGCATGGCCGACTTCGCCAACCAGATCAGAACCAACGCTGACATGGCATCCATCTACCAGAGCGTCCAGGGAGGGGAGGGAGGGGGCTTTGGGCCTGCAGAGAGCATGGATATGAGCTAGACGCTTGATGATGGAAGAGATGTTTTATTATGATGTTTTTTTATAGACAGGGTTTAGATACAGTAGATGAAAGCACTCAGTGTTGAATTTAAATTTGCTCCATATATTTCATGATCGACATGTGGTAATCTTACTTAAATGGACTTTATTTCTGTCCATTGTGTGTCCCAGTAAGAAATGGATTTAATTTAGTTCACACGAAATAAAGTGGAGGCAACACTTTGAAATATCAGTGCAGTTTATTATTTGTGTTAAATCATCGTGTAAAACTGCCATTTTGTGTTTTCATTCAGTTACAACTTAAACACAACCCCACCATGAAGATATTATCTTTCACACAGGAAGGAGATGTGGGCATTTCAAAGCAGCGTCAGGCAATGAGTGACACCTTGATCTTGTAAACAGGATGAGGCTTAAGAAAGTTTTCCACTTGGAAACTGAAGTTTTACCAGTCCACTCTCCATCCAAATCCCTACAGGCTGAGCTACAGCTGCTGCAGAGAAATACCAATTTCAAAACAGCGTTGCTTAATCAAAAAATGGCAGTTGTTCAGCGTGAAAATACTCCATTACAAAAACAATATTTGAAATTTTACCCAAATAAAATCATTTTATAACGATTTACATAACATGAAGTTGTACAGCAACAATAAAATATTCTAATCATTCTCTAGCATTTGTTTTATTTGATTCACATTTAGCTGATACTTTTACCCAAAGCGACGTACAGGGATCAGTATTCTGCCCAAAGACACTACGACATGCAGACTGGAGGAGCCGGGGATCGAACCGCCTATCATCTGATTGGCGGACGACCGGCTCTAGCCCCCTGATCCACAGCCATAGCAGGTCAGTCGTCAGTACGTCACACTGTCCTGCAGGGGGCGCAGAGGACTGCGTGTGGAACATCTCAGAACAAAATGGCGGAAACGTCACGGAGGTAAGTTAGCGAACATAATTATGAGTAAAATTTGGAGTTATTACTTGAAGTTACACAGCAAAGGGCCGAGTTTATTGTGTTTGGGAACACTCTGGCTCAGTAGGATCTTAATTCTCGGTGTTTTAATTAAATATTTAGCGTTTTATTTGAACTAACGGTAGCTTAATTAAGATATTAGCTCAACCGGGATGTTAGCTCGGTTAGCTTGGGTCTGAAGTGACGTCTTAAATTATATTTAAAATATGAGAGAAGTTACATGTATGAAAAAAATACAGACAGGACGGAATTAATAGATACTTTTTAAGTGATTAAAATGAGGTTTTTCAAATAAAATATGCCGTTTTTTATATCAAGTTAACGGTTAACGGTTAAGAATTTGTTGGGGCACAGCTGTGGCAGTTAAATTGCAGTGGCTCGCGCGCACCCGCCACCCTCCCTCTAATATTATAATATACTTTATAAATAGTAAATGGTTGTTTGTCTCGGCTATGTACCCTGTTATTAACTGGTGACTTGTCCAGGGTGGACCCAGCCTCAAGTCCAAGGGGGATAGGCTCCTCCAGCCCCTCCTGTGTCCCTGACAAGGATAAGCGGTTACATAAAATGGATGAATATAGTGTAGTGGCCCTTTACCAAACACCCATCTGCCTAGGCCAAATAGTCTTATTTTTGACACGTGTCCATGAACCTAACCCAATCTGTAACGAAGAGGACTTCGTTCCTGGAGTTTGAGATGGAGTTGGGGAACATTGCACCATGCACTTTAACCGAGATAAATGCACTTTAAGAATTGGTAAATTTGGTAAAGCAGTGGCACTTTATTGGGTTTGCACACTTTGCACATGGCATATTTGCACATTTGATATACATATAGATATTAGATATTCATAATGGAATGTTTCTATATTCATGGTCCTTTTAAATCTTATTGGTGCTGGTAGGTTCTGTGATGGCCACATGGTTCCACCTGCAAAAGAGGGACATGAGATTTATTGTGCGTTATTTTTTGTGGTAATTGAATGCAAAGTGACATAATGTGATTAATCTAATATATGTTGTGCAATTGTGTGTTAATTTATTGGGAATGGTCAAGTGTGTGTGTGTGTGTGTGTGTATATAGTAGGAATATTATGGGGATAACGTAAATAAGTGTTTCTCAGAAGGAGCTATGCAGTATGGTGAATGGGTTCTCCCTCATTACATAGACAACCTATATAAGGCGCCATTTTGGGATCAGTGAGGGTTGTTGCTGTATGATGTGGAGAGTGTTTGCCATGGTGTTAAACACGCAACAATAAAAGACCTGTATGACACTCGACAATCCTGCCTCGGAATTCTTTTGGCTGTATGCTCCAGCCGCAATTGTGGTCCGCCTAACACAATCCTCTTGTGAAAACCCACTGCAATCACAAAGAGAGATGAAGGTGATCTTGAACGTTGATTTATTTGAAAACTGACAACTTATAATGTTACAAAATCCATAAAATCCACATCTTAAACCGGCCCACTGCAGACTTGATGCGGTCCTTAATGTGAAAACTTATATTGAACCACACACACCTCAGTAGACTTCAGAGTGTAATTATATAACCAATTAACCACATATTTTGAGAGTTGCATGACTGTATTAACAAAATAAGGCTATATGGCTTAAGTGGCTCTTACATATAACTCCTCTGTATTCCTAAAAAATACATGTGACATGATTGGTGTTTTAAAATATTTATTTTATCATTTGCACAAAAAAAGAAAGAAATGAAATTACATTACATGCCGTGACATGAACACACAAGTTTAAAAGTGAGTATCAGAGTTAAGTGTAAGAAATTCAGAGTTAATATTTATACAATTACACTTAAGAGTTTTGATTTAGTGACACTTTGTTTTTACACCCAGAGTCAAATATAATGTAGTTGACTTTATCCAGAGTGTAATTAAAATGTCACTAATATCAAACATCAAAAATGTAACTCTCAATTTGCTGTGTATAAAAGTGTTTAGGTATAAAAACATAATTGATAACTGATATTAATTGAATATTTATATATAAAATATATCGACGTTAGAAGTAAGGCTACATGATAAGAGAATATATATATGATATTACAGGAACATTGTTTCCCAACTGAAAACTGCTTTTAAATGATATGAGAGCTGCTGCTTTCATAACATATATTTAGCATCACTATAAACAAATTTCAGTTTTTGTTCTGTTCTTTCTTTTTATGCAAACACGATTCAAAGATTCTGGCAAGTCAAGAAAATCTGTGGTGCTGTACGTGGACGAGCGAAGAGCCATCCCAGGATTTGGATTTGGATTTGGAGGTGCTGCATCCTTCACCTGGATTTCAGGTAAGCTTTAAAAAATAAAATAAAATGGCTCCTCATTAAACTAAAACTTCTGTAGTTAATTAAACTGAATTAAAAGAGAGTAGGATACAAATAAACTCAGGTAATCACACAACAAAAGCTTTACTTTCTTTTGGTTTGAATGTAATTCTCAGAGCTCTGAGCAAAGAGAAAGTTTTATTATGTTTATTTTAGGGCTGTAAAGTGAATATAAAATTCACTAAAAGTTACATTATGAGTCTCTAACCAAGCTAATTTAAAGCAAGTCTAGGAATGCACCGAAATGAAAATTCTTGGCCGAAACCGAAAACCAAAAATGAGGAAACCAAGGCCGAAAACCGAAACACCTAAAGAAATGATTATGTCAATTATTAGAACCATTGCATTCATAGCTATGACTGTGTACTAACCTCACAAAAGTCAAGGCATTGCAATTCAATCAATTAGTATGTAGTATGAAAGTATGAAAATATTTATTTAGCACTGACATTACAACAATGCACGATATAAATAAAAATTCAAAACAAAATGTTTAACTTGACCTATAACTGACTGGTCTGCTGAAAGATTCTAAAATTAAATATGTTCTCTCATAAAAACACAAAGTGTATTTAAGTCAAGTGCCTTTTAAATATTTCTCTGTAGGACTTCTACAACAAAGTGCATTCAGAACAAGTGCAACTGCTGAAAGATATAACATAATATACATAATATTTTCTCTGCAGGCCTACAACATAACAGCGTATCAAAACAAAAGATTGCCATAGCCTGTAGGCCTTTAACAACAACAAATGCACCAAGAATTGCGGATGTGCAAAGTGGAAAACAAATATTTTAACACTAGACACATGCCCATTCTACTTCTTGAGGTAAAGTGGCAAGTTTTTCTTGATGAAGAGTAGCTTCTCTGCTTTATCACAGTGAAGTCTGTTCCTCTTCTTATTAAGAACATGAACTGCAGCACTGAACAGTCTCGCTGTCAGTGCTTGTGCACGGAGCAGACAAGTACTTGCGTGCCATCTTTGCCAGGTCAGAAAAGCGGCCATTGTTGTTTCTCCAGTAGGCAAGAGGGTTCTCACTTCTGGAGATGGGGACTTCAGACCATCTAACCGGTGAGCGGTTGAGCTTGTTGTCTGCCTGGCATTTGAGAAAGATAAAATGGCCAGTGCATAAACATTTTTATCAAATAAAATAAAAACTGTCTAGCAGAAAAATAAAATCTGATAAGTTACATATAATAAGTCAAAATAGAATAGCCTGCCTATTATTTGGGGCACTCTCTTGCAGGATCTCATTGAACATATCAGACAGCGAAGGTGCATGCCCCACATCTGGTGCAGAGAGACGCTTCCTTTTTTCTGCGCTACGCTCTCCTCCTGCGCTGTGCGCCGGTCCATCTCTGAGTGGGTTGTCCGCATCCATCGCGGCCTGGATCATTTCTCGTGCGCGCTGCTTTATTCTTTGCAGATACACCCCCCCTTGAAATTTCAGCATTGCATGCTTTGCAAATCGCTATCCGTGGGTCTTTCTCCGAGATATTGAAATACATCCACACCGCAGACATGTTGACTCTTACCCAGATAACCGTGTGCTGGCTGCACTTCCTGCTTGCATCATCACAATTCTGTTTTGGCCGTGTTGTTTCGGTGATGTAGGTCTTTCGCCGAACACCGAAAATGCACTTTGGGCCATTTTCGTGGCCAATTTTCGTGCATCCCTAATCAAGTCTGCATGTTGAGAGGGCTGTCATTTGTAGCTTAACTGCTTTAACGCACCCAAAAGTACAAAACCAAATGACGCCTAAAGCACAAACAGCAAATCATTGTAAGTCAGCATGTGGTTGCATCATTTGTGTGTGTTTGGATTATGTGCGTGCTCTAACCCTGACAGAGGAAATTACTCAGATGTTGCAGCTGCGAGTCTGCGTGCAGATGAAGAAGAGCTGAAATAGAAAGATGATACACAAAGATTGTGATGATCGTGTGACCAGCATAAAGCTAAATTTAAATTTGTTATTCATACATTGTTCCATTACTAGAGACACAAATGAGTCATACAGATTACATTTTCAAGATAGAAGTGATGGCAGGGCATGTTTCAGATACAAAGTCCTGACATATATGGTACATCAACTTTGTCACAGTTGTTTTGGAAGTTGAAGATGGAACAGTGCAGCTGTAGGTTAGTGCGTTATGGTAGAGGAGCTTGTCGGAAAATTATCTGCGATGTAAATCAGATGCAGAGTAGATCCTGAAGCTGTTGATAATCCATCGATCTGCTTCCATCTGCTGAAAAGTGATAAATGAACAGTTTCTTTCTGTAATGTTTGTTCTGACTGTGTTATGTAGTTTTCAGTGACGTAAACAAAACAAAATGTTGATGTGTGGACACAACATACAGAATCCTGCATGGATCCATTTAACTTCTCTGCTCTCTCAGACACTAACGTCTTTGCTTTTCCTTTACACTCCACTCTTGTTTTTCTTACACAGTTCATATCCTGTCAAAGTGAGAAAATGATGTGAAAAAATGGTGTGAATGAGCAGTTACCATAAATACTGTATTTAGTATTCACCTCAGTCACTCTATCAGATCCTATGGAGCACAGTTCAACCAGGATTAAAACGTAAAATCCAAAGAGAAAACTGTAAACGCATTATTATTTACTTATTATTATTTTAGTACTCAGGATAATCAAATGTTGTTCCTCTTCTTCATTGACAAACCTTTCAACTGCCAAATTTATATATTATTTTTGTCTTTCAGAGTTTTAAATTTGAGCATTTACATTAATACAACTATAGATTATTTGCCATTTTCTCTTTTCATCTCATCCTACATCAGCTGCAGCGTCAGTTTAAGATACTGTACTTCGATAATGTTATGGAAAAAGCCAGCACATTATTGCTAGACTCTGTCTCTGTCTATTATAGAGAAACTCAAGATTGAATTTTGATGAAAAAGTGACCATCTAAATGTGTTATTGAAATCTGTTTGAGTGTGACTGAAGGTGTTTGATGTTAAAAAGAGTCGAGCTATCTTACGTTTGAAGAGGAAATATGTGGTGAGCACCATTAAGAGAAACACCAGCAAATCCAAAGAGAGAGACACAGCAAAGTTTGGCATAGATGTGTGATCTGCATAAGAAAAACAGATATGGAAAAAATATTCCACATGTAACATGAACAAAATGACCATTAAGAGCATCAACATGGACCATAAACACCCAAATCTGTCTGTGTCAGGTGATTTTACCCGTTACAAATGATTAAATATTCAGAGGCCAATTAATTAATACATCCAGTTTCTAAACAACATTTTGGCTGTAGTGTTGTGAGGAGTTTACCAACTTGCTCAACACCTGTGAGAGACCAGAACAAATGAGAGTCAGACACGAGAGCTTTACTTTGTACAAAGGGCACCCTGCTACTGCAACATCTAAGCCACAGAGAGCAGAGAGGCGCAGAGCAGTTCCTTGTTCCTTTATTTATATACAGTAGTAGCGGTTATATGACACGTGGCTGAAACAGGGGCAGTCCCTGTTTCAGTAAACTTAACAAAATACTGAATACATTAGTCATCGTGTGAGTGGTGAGAACATGTGGAATCCCTTTAACCTTCTAACAAGTGTTTAAAACCTACATGCTTTCTTACCAAAACTTTCATGAGAAGCAGTAGTAGGTTGTGTTAGAGATGGCGATGAGGTTGTAGGGGAGTTTGGTGACACGGCTGGTGGTTCTGAAAAACAAACAAGCAGTCAGAACTGGATTTGTTGAAACATTAATATGTTTTGTTTTGATAGATACAACGTCCAGTTGGCTGTAGACAAAACTTGTTAAGTTTACCTTTAAGCATTTGCAAGTAAAGGCTACAGTAACTGAAAGACGTCTAAGTAGAGTGGTAACCTCCATGACTGTGAAGTAAAGCCAGTGCAGAAGTGCCCAAAAACAGTTCCTCAAACGGCCACTTGAGGCTGGCTACATAACGAGTTTATCGCCATAAGTCCTCCATATTAGAATTAAGATTTCATGCATACACTGTCATACAGTCTAAACATCTTTTGATGGCTGAGAAGTCAGAAACAAGTTTTAGCATCAGCTGCTCACAACCTGCAGCTAAATGAAATGACAGTCAGCTGGACCCTCCTTTACTTCACAGGCTACTTACTCTAAATATTTAAGCCCTGATAGAGAACTATGAAGCTCGTGAGACTAAAATGTTGACCTGAGATGAATCAAAGTTTAACCTCTGAGATTCTTGAATAGACATGAGGTGATCAGCTCATTCTTTTTCTGTAGACTTTGGCTGCTAGACAGACAGACAGCATTGCTCATCAGTGACTGTATGAACAACATATTTCAGTACACCTCAATTATATGTGTGAGTAAATCAAACCTATACGTATCAAATGTGTCAGACTCACTTTTAACTTCTAGTTGTATTTTTCTGAATCCAGCTCGGTAACCTCCTCTGTATGTACCTCCGCACCAGTAGACACCAGCATGATGTGAGGACACTTTACTGATGGACACGTTGAAGCCTGTGTTGGTTTCTGTGAGAGTGAATGCCTCGTTTGACTTTGGAGAAGATTCAGTTGACAAGATGTCCTCACAGGTGATTTTGTTCTCTTTGCAGAAAAACAGGACATCAGGCTCATCTCTGTTTCTTTGATAATCACATGTGATGGTGGTTTTAGCCGTTCTGTACACAGTTTGCATAAATGGTCTCTGGCAGCCGTCTTTGACTTTCTCTGTAACAAAAAGAAAGATAAAACATGTGAAATCTCTCCGTCTGTCATGAGTTGTGTTTTGTGGCAAATTGATTACATTTTTTCTAACTCTGTTAGTTTTGTAGATGATGACTTATGGACTTGAATGTTGAATTTAATTTCAAAATCCTGGGAAGAACTGTCAGTATATTTCTTTTGAGAAAGTTTGCACTATGGTTTGTGTTCTTGAGTGGGATGGATGTACTGTATATAATGTAAAACAATGCAAAGGTTCCCACTGGGACAATAAAGTCTATCACTCTCAGAGAGCCTCTCAGAGTAGAGCTGCTACCCCACAGGTATCGATACAGTGACCCTCTCAAAGGGCCATAAATGTGTATTTAGTGTCAAAGCTCCACCAGACTGCCTGTCTGTTCAATGGAGATACAGAGAGCCCGACACAAGCTTCTCATGGCTGGTTAGCTCTGACTACCAACGCTACCTCTCTGTGGTGGTCCCTTTCCCTCACTACATAACCACGAGCCCACACCTCCTACAGTTGTTGTTCCTTGTCGCGTTTAATATGCTTAGAAAGTAGGGTGTAGTTTTAACACAGAGTAGGGCAGATTATGACTTTGTCGTCCTGGAAAAAAAAAGGTATCTGTAGCTCTGTGAAATATCCATAGTTCAGTGCCTAATGAATGCCTTATTTTTCCAAGATAAAATTGCACATTTTAGAGTGACCTTTTATTGTGTGACTGAGTGTTTTAGCAAGGAAGAGACAAAAAACTTTCTTAACACGACAGAAAAAGCTGTCATGTTTGTTGGTAAAATTAATGAGACACGAGAGAAGGAAGGAAAAGCAAAATGCAATATGCACATAGCACAGTGTGGGACATGTTCTTATGTCTTATGTTTAACCACTGCCACTCTCAGTTAGGAAAACAGTAGCAGGTCCTAAGTCTATTGACTCTAATGGGAGAAGTGAACGTGAGCACTGATCTCCATCTATTTCACTGGTGATCCCTCACCAGGGTTCATCCCTGACCATACTATAGTGCAGATGGACTCCTACAGGTACCTGGGCCCACATGGATAACAAACTCATGTGAGAGTTCCATATGGAGGCTACACTTCCTGAAAAAGCCCAGAATCTTTGGTTTGAACCAGGAAGTGCTGTATCTACTTTGTCATGCAGTAGTGGAGAGCCTCCTGTGCTATGACATCTCTGCAGTACAGTCAAAAGCCACCTGACTTATACAGACAGCCATGAAGATCATGGAGGTCTGTCAACATCACAGTCCTCTGACTATATTCACAGTTACTGAGCGCTGTAACAAAGAGAGACAGAGACAGTAATATAAAATAAAAAGAAAATTTCTTACCAACTTTCACGTCAGTCTCCTCCTGTTCCTCACCATCATTCTCTTTTAGGTAAAATTTACACTGTATTTCTCAAAGTCCGTCCTTTGAAGTTGTTTGATGGCCACCCTGAGTTTTTATTTGTTGTATCATGATACAGGAAATGCTGCCTTCTTTTTTCCACACATCCCCTTGAGTAATTTTTATGTCTCCTCCTTTTGGAATTTCTACAACAATCTTATGATAATTTATTTTGTATCCACACGTGAATTCAACCCATCCTCCTTCGCATCCCTTCACTTTGTATGAGGCCTCACAGCCTGTGGATAAAAGAGAAAAGATCATATCATGTCAGATTATGAAACACACAGATCTGTCCAATTAAAAAAAATATATATATATTTTTAAATAAAAGAAACATATACATATCTGCAGAACCCTCTGCTACTAAAATCTTAGTAAATATATTTTAAAATACACTACATTGCAATATACATACTAGTGGTAGACTGATACATCGCCAGCCGATATATCAGGCGATGTTTGCGTTTTTACTTGTATCGCATCGGGCGATATGCGTGCGTTCGCGATCAATTAGCGTATTCAGCAGCCATGCGTTGAGATGCTGGAGATCATGTGAAGCGCATGCATTGCCCCTCTGTCCCTGGCAGAGAGCAGCTGGTAATGTTGGAAGACTGCCAACAACAACAAGGGTCAACAACTTTAATGTATTTTTAGCTGTCTAATTTAGCTGTATTATCTGCACTTTGAAGGTCTGTCTCTGTCTCACTGTGAGCGGGAGGAGCAGCAGTGTGTCTGTTTCACTCTGACTGAGAGCGGGCTGGAGCAGTCATCAGAGCGGTGTGTGTTTTTTCTCTTTCTCTGCCACTGAAATTAGCGGATCAACGCGGTTTTTAAACGCTGGTCGAGCCGCTTACAATCAGCATAGGGCTCCTTTCCCACTGTCTAAAAACCCATGTTTGATCTCCAGCTGGTGAGCTGCCACTGCTGCGCGTACGCGTGTTGCCATGGATTATCACTACGTGTACAGCATCTAACTTTACGTAAAATAATGTCCATACACTGCAGCGGTGTTTTTCGCCTCCTCTTCCCCACTGAACATGAGAAGCTCTCTTTTCTCGCTGTGGCATATTCATTAAGTGTGAGCAAAGCGCTGCCGCAGGTTGGTTCGGTGCACCTTTCCCACTGCGGTCTGAAGCCGATTGTTAGCTGGTTTAAACGCAATTTTTGCCCAGTGGGAAAGGCGGACTCAGAGCGAGGCAGAGTGGTGCAGAGCGGCTATCACAGCGCTGTGTGTGTGTGTGTGTGTGTGTCTCCCTCTCCCTCTCTCTCTCTCTCTCTGTCTCTCTCTGTGTGTCTGTCTTTGACAGCTTCTTTGACAGTTTCCTTTAGGACTACTAGTGTGTAGTCTTTGCATAATACTGTAGATGGGATAGTAAAATATGGTCATTTTATTTTATGTAGAAAAAAAATTAAACTGTTTAATTTACAAATCAAACAGAAGATGTAGCACTAGATAAAAATACACTGAATTTGTGTTTTTGTTTCTTTTTAAAGAAATGGCTGAAAGAAATAAAATCCTGTGTGGCAGCATAAATATTTCTTTTTTCTTTTTAAATTGAGACTTGTGTAACATTTGTTATCATTGTGTCATTTTTATCATGTAAATGGAGGGAGAAAAAGCAGTATCGGTTTTAAGAATCGGCCCCAAAAAATCAGTAGCAAATGTCGGGGATAGGTTAAGACTGATGTCAAAATAATCGCATCGCATCGCCCTAAAAAAACATATCGGTCGACCTCTAATACATACAAATAATTCATAATATTTTTTAGTATTTCCCACTCAACTGAGATGTCAACTGAGAAGTCACCAAAGTCTGAAATGTTTAAAATCCCAGTGGCTTCAAGATTCAGGATAAAAATAGAAAAAATCTTTACATTAAATCCTTGACAAAGGATTTATATTTATATATAACAGTGTAAAATATATATATATATATATATATATATATATATATTTTTTTTTTTACACTGTTGCTAACCTGAGTTTTGTATTTTGCTGCAATAGCTGGATTCATGGAGCTGTACAGTTTTGCAGTGCAGTACATTGTAGTTGTATTTCTACTCATATTGATGAATGCAGTAAAAAATGTTACCGGAAACAATTAGCTCAAACCAGACCATAAAATATGTTAGGCTGTAACCTTTGTTAGTCTGTAATATCAGTAATCAGATATTAAAGATTTTTTTACCTGCCATCAGTGAGAGGATGAGCAGCAGAAAGCTCTTCATTGTGTTGGTTTGTAGATGGTGAAATTGTTGGTCAGATTAACTCCAGATGGTTATTCCAGTTTCCCCGATCAGTTTGTCTTTACAGTTAGTTGGTCTCAAGTCAAGTGTTGCCTGAATTTGTGTCGTATGTTACCTAAAAACACCTCGCCCCCACCTGTCTGTCCATCCTTCCCCTTTTATTCAGTCATGGGTGAACTCCTTCCTTATTACTCCCCACTTTAAACTGACAGTTAAGAGGAAGTGCTGAGAAAGAGAGAGAGACAAAGAGAATTATACCTTGTATCAGTCAGAAGAATCTGACATAAACACAGTATGTCAGAATTAGAATAATAGCAATGTAATTTTATTAATCCACAAAGGTGAAGTTTCAGCAGTGTTGATGGCAGGAGACATTGTTCTATTTAAACCAGCACCAGTTAAAAGTTAACAAAGCTTGTTGTGGAAATGTTGACCACAGTCATGATGACCACAAGGATGATGATTAAAGTAATAATAATCGTGAAAAATCCCCTCACTCCGCCCCAATATGAGTTGGTGTGTTTTGCAGCATTGCATCATCAACCTTGTAAGCTATATAAATCCAACAGGACGTGAGTCACATTGAATTTCATGCCAACACAAAGTTGCAGATGCCAGCTAACTGATAACACCTCGACTCACCATCCCTTTTCAAACATGTAGGAGAACCTACAAATAAATATCTTTTTGCTACATCCTCATCAGCCCTAGAGTCGTGCATTTGAGTCCACCAGATTCGTGTCTGAGGTTGTGACACTGAGGCAATGTGATCAGAGAAGGTTAGTTGCTCATCGATGGTCATCTTGCTACCCTGGTAGAGGCAAGAGACAGGGAGTCAGTTCTGATGTTGATGTCATGGTGTATAGCAGGTTTGGCTGGGAGGACCAGCAGTTCAGTTTTTGAGAGATTCAGCTGGAGGTGGTGTGCCTTCATCCATGTAGACATGTCTGAGAGGCATTCAGAGATCCGTGCAGATGCCGAGGGGTCATCAGGTGCAAATTTGATTAGATTATACTTTATTCATTCCACAATGGGGAAATTCACTTTTTACAGCAGCAGAATATAATATACACTACAGAATTAAAGTAGAAAGGGCAAAACACAACGAACAGACAGAAGTATCTTATAACCTACACAATAAACAAAAAAACAAACAACTGGCAACAGACAATGTGCAAAAAAACAAGTACTAAAGGTAAAAGTGGCATGATATAAATAATATTGTAAGGTAAAGTAACCATGATATAAAAATATTGCAATGTAAAGTGACCATGATATAAAAATATTGCAGTTAAAGTGACCATGATATAAATAATATTGTAAGGTAAAGTGACCATGATATAAATAATATTGTAAGGTAATGTGACCATGGTATAAATAATATTGTACATTGTAAGTAATCGGAAAGGAAATATAAGTACAGATAATAAGAATAAGAATAAAAATAAAAATAAAAATAATAATACAGCCATGGTGAGTAGTAGTGAGTAGAGACAGGAACAGAAACTACAACATTATGAGGTAGTGCAGGTGTTGTAGAGCCTGACAATGAACGATGACCGATAGAGCTTAGTGTCATCTGCATAGCAGTGATATAAGAAGCCATGTGAGTGCATAATCGGACACAGAGATGGGGCCCCAGCACCGAGCCCTGGAGCACCCCTGAGGGGTGGGTCTGTCCTGGGCAACTGTAGAAACATGGTGGTTCGACATGGCAAGCTTCATGGAAGGGGGGGCTAAGGTGTCTAGATATAAAGATGACAATTCCTAATTCATATTTATGAATATTGTATTCTATGTCTGCCATATTCTGTAAATAGACCCCCTGAATCTTACACATTGGACCTTTAAGCTATAATATCGTAAATAGACTCTGGAGCTGTGAGGAGTTCCTTGCTTAACACAACACAGGAAACACCAAGTATCAAACCACCACCCAGCGGTGGGGTTGGGGGAAACTGGGATGCTAACTGAAAGCATGCGTTTCCATACATAAGCATCTTGTTAGTGGCAACGTAATGTCTTTAACTGTTGATTTAGCTATGGTGAGACACCTACAGATTGTCTCATGTTTCTGTGTGAAGTACTATATAAAATCGGTACCTTTGACTTAAAAGTTCCAGGAAGTATGGAACTAGAGGAGCTTATCTCCGGAGCTAAAAATAAAAATCCTATTTAATTAAAGTTATTGTTTTTGTTTTTCCAACACATCTGAAGATGATCTGTTGAAAAAACAATGAAGTCATCCTGTCCTTCCTTGAAGCTGTGCAGATTTCACCAAATAGTTGTTTGTGTTGTTTATTGTCAGTAACTATTCACATTCTAGGTGTTGACCTTTGACCCTTATGAAGTCAGAGAAGTTAATTACATAATTTGATTTGAGTCAAAGTAAATCTTTGTTGCAATATTGTTATTGTGAGATCAAAGTTGCTGTCAGCTTCACCAAAGTCAGTTGTGCTACTGTTCTCTAATGAGCTCTCATATTTGACACCTTTACAGTTTTAATAAATGCAAAATAAGCCCTTTCTTCCCGTGCAGGAAGTGCTGCGTGTATGTGCACACATAAGCTGTAGGGATGTGGTCAGGGTGTATGATGGTTCTTTGACGTATTATTTCTCAAGTCACTGTGGACAAAACAAAATGTTAAGATCAGTTAAGTTTTGACCGATAAGTTCACTATCAACATTTTGTGACTTTGCAGAAACGTTAACAGTTCCTCATTCTGTTGATCGAAGCGTGAAACTTTGAGGAGGAAGTGTGAGGAGGTCTACTATGACTGTTGAGTGTCAGGGAGTCTTTACGTTTTGTGTGATAAAAAACACATTATAGAATGCAAAGGTAAACAAAAATAGAACAATAATTGAAATATATTAAAAATAAAGCTGATTTTTATTGAAGACATAGACATGGATTAAAGTTCTCCGTTGCTATGACAGAGTCATTCAGACTTCACAGAGGTGACTTATGAGATCAATGTAGATCGGAGGAGAACAAAAAAGTGTTGGCTGATGGCTGATTTTTATTGGCAGATTGTCACACTCTACAGCCAATGGTATCGTTTACAGCGTGTGCTTGCATGACCAATGACAGTATAATGACCCACACAGGACGGGATCTAAACACAGAGCATCAGCGCTAAAGTTTAGCTGCTTAACTAGCATGGACTCTTCATGCTGCAACGTAACAATCAGTTTTTCGACTGCGTCACAAAGCTGTGATGTCATTGTGAGACTCGGTTTGTAAAGTTTAGTCAACATGTGAGAACCCGTCTGACACGGAGAGGTTCCTGTTGTGTGCTACATGTGTGAAATAACAGCTATAGCGTGGACTTTGTCTGGAGTGTATCTGTGTAAACGGCTTCATTCAGCATCTCTCCCTCCCCTCTAGCACCGTGAGTTACCATGGTTACAGAAATCCCCTGAAACTTTATAATGATAATCAATAAGAATTTTCTTTTGGTTAGTATGACTGTACAAAATCATTAATGTAGCCTGATTGTACCTCTGCTGAAATCTGTATTATCACATATATAATAAATGTAATGCCTCAGAGCTTCTTTGATTAATAACAGTATGGTAGTGATGGCAGAAAGGTGAGCGCTCACCATCACACTGAAACTTGTCACAAGGCTGCAAAAGTTGCTCTTATTGTTATTTAATCCTAGTGCTGTTTGTTTGATGTATTTTTCTGTTAAATGATAAGAGGCTCACTGGAAACAATATTATTAATAATAATAATAATAATTAATGATAATGATGAGAAGACGTAGAAAAAGAACGTACTGAAGTTCTGTAGATGATTGATTATTTGAAAGAGTAAAACTTGAGACAATCTTGGCAAAAAAAAGAAAAAATGATTATCAGTTTGATTTCATAGATTAAAAGACTAGTTGGTCAAATATTTATACTTGATGTCTGCATTAGAGTAGTTATGAGTGACATATTTTTTTTTTAGCACATGTCAAGTAACATTACCTGTAACATCTTTCACAAATTGCAAATGGGGACTTGGCTGCAGCTCGAAAAAAATTTCAGTCAAAATATTTCTTTTTTGCTTTAATCCATGCATATAAAACGACCAAAAATACATATAGTATATACAACAAGAACACAGAAGAGGAGATGCATATGCAGTTATAATGTTTTAGCATGTAATCATGTCCACTCTATTCCATCATCATGAAATAATTGTTTCTCCCTAATAGGAATTCATATGATTGCTAAACTTGTAATATTGGCAAACTGTACAACAGTAAGAATAAAAGTACAAATAAAAATAGAAATGATTAAGAATAATCTTTTAATGATGGTACAACTAGATGTCACATAACACTGAACATGGTGTATACTGTTTTAGAGCTAGAACACCAAAATCCATGCTTTGCCATACACTCTTTAATTAAACCAAGACCCTCACTAACATAGCAAACAGATGTGATAAGCGTAAGTGACATGACAGTTGTCAGGGACAGGGTTATATGTATACGTCATAGCAGGTATCACTAAACAACAGGAAATTGTGGTAATGTGGAAATTTTTGGTATGAACTCCTCTGAGATGTTCAGCATGCTAACTTTAAAATTACTATGTGTTAATTTCTGTTCATTGAGACGGGGTAGCATACAATAGCGTCTCCCACAGTTTGAGTCTTGATACTACCAGAAGATGGCATAAAAGTAAAAAGAAATGTAGCCCTACATGAAGAGAATGCTATGAATAACCCACACTTTGTCTAGTACTTCTGCAGTTATGAAGAACTGGACAAATTATACCTCATGATGACACTGAATTTGTTACAATTCAAGTGGACATAAATGTCTAAATTAAATTTCCTGGCAGTTTCACTCAAATATATTTCACTCAAGACCACAAACGTGAACCTCAGGATCACAAAAGTCATTGGGATTCATAGTCTTGAAGACAATTAATGACAATCCATCAAATACATTGAATATTTCAGCCTTGATCAAAATAAGGGACTGAGCAAATGACAGTTGAGTATTGCCATTCCTAGAGCAATGCTACTGTAGTCAAACTGTGTAACGTTGATAGGTAAAACATCGAAACATCAAACATCTTCAGCAATTCTTTACCGTCATTTCTTTTTATCATCTGATAATAATAATATACGGTATTCAATTTAATTTGATTTATATAGCGCCAAATCATAACAAAAGTTATCTCATGATACTTCCACACAGAGCAGGTCTAACCGTACTCTTTATAATATTATCTACAGAGACCCAACAATTCCACCATAAGCAAGCACTTGGTGACGGTGGCGAGGAAAAGCGTCCTTTTAACAGGCAGAAACCTCGAGCTGAACTAAGCTCATTGGTAGACGGTCATCTCCTGCGACGGGTTGAGTTAAAGTATCAGCGATAAGTTAGTCAGTGCCAAAGTCCTGTCATCCAACATTTGTGACTCACAATGTGGATGGCTAAGTGAATCTTATGCGTCTCGTAATCACTTGGATCTACAGAGCCCAACATCTAAATATCTTCTGTATTTTATGAAGTCTGAAAATAACAGAAATGACAATAAAATCTTTGCTTTAAACCATATAAATTCTTTCCAGGTTCGAGTCTTCTTTTGTAGTCTTCTGTTTTTGACTGTTGAGTAGAGGATGCTCTAAATAGCTGGATGGTGCATTGACATTATAGTAAGTTGGACTTTGGCTGCACTTCACAGTTGAATATTCGCAGGCAGACGAGCTGGGTTTGAGGATCAGTGCCTTCCTACCACCAGCTTTGCTAGAGTGCTTCTGAAAGTTGATTGCAGCGTAATGCAGTGAGCCAGAGGATCTGTGGAACAGTTGACAGTGGCATTTCCTGAGTTTTCCTCCTGGACGTGCTCCTCTACCTCCTCGTAGTCATAATCCTTCCAGGGGATGATAAAAAATACAGTCTGAACAAATCCTGTACAATCTTAACATTAAACACTATCCTTACAAAATCTGACTTTGTGAATTAAGGATTTATATTGACCAAACTGAAGTTGGTGATTGTTCTGAAAAAGAGAGACCTTGAATTCAGAAGGTGTTCTGTTGTATTTTTTGTCTGTTTGTTTAATAAGGAAAACAGTTGTAAGAATTTTTCCTTTCTCAACAATTTATGAGTTTATTTATTACAACTAGAAAATTTCAAAAGATTGAGTGTGCCTGACTGTGGCCCGTCACACCCATACATTATTATTGACACTGCAGTAACACAGAGACTTCAATAAAGTTAGTCAAAGACAGGCTTGAGGTTGCCAAGCAACCAGCCAAACCGTAGATCATATCAAAAAGCCAAAATAACTATGAGCATCCTCATCTTGTCAACCATTTCCGTACTGAGTTTCAATGGTGAATGTTAAAAACTGTGACCTCGGGAGTTTGGGAAAGAACAGGTGCTCCCTGCTCCTTTGGAAATTTCTCCTCTCCAATTTACATGGGAGTAGATGGGGCTGAGGGGGGTTTTGCTGGCGCATCTGTGCATCCCACGCCCAAACTACATCTGACAGCTTCAGCAGATTAATAGGAGTGAGAAGACACATTTTCCTACGTTTCTATCTATGAATTATTTCTGTGAAGTGAAATCTGTGGCCTCAGGAGCAGTTTACAAATTTATTTTTCAACAGTTTTTCTCTCCTCTCCACTCTAGTGATGGGGAGGGTAGCGTGCCGAAATTCCTGGGATACGTGAGAATAATAAGTCAGTCCCTCCAGTTTTTCGCGATTTTGCGATCGCGCGGATTACTGCATAATCAGCAATATGCCGCATATTTCCTACTATGTCGCACAATTATTGCAAAATAACCAAACATGCCCCTTCCCACGACACATATGTGTTTTCCACCATAGATCAAATAAATGGCTCCGCCATAGATGTGTCTTCCACACCACCTGTTTGACACACACACACCATGCACACGCAGCCATTTTCACACACGCAGTGGGAACGTTAGTTAGTGATGGCAACTACTAACAAGTCCCACCTGCCGTCATATATATCGGCAAATGACCGAGCAAAACAATATCCAGCAATTTTACATGCAAGCGGGGAAAACTATTTTGTAGCCTGGAATCGGGAATCACTTGTGCATTGTGCATATGGGTGACTGCTAACCATTTTGATTGTTTGTTTTGGTTAATTATCTCGCCTCACTCACATTTACTGGGGTAAATGCGTTTTTACACTCCAGTACTAATGATTCTTACAGAAAATAAAAAGGAAACAGTGTTTCTCAATCTGTCTGCCTTGTTTTTGTCTTATTAAGCCTGTTTAGACTTTTTGATGCGGTTAAAAAGTAAAGAAAACAACAAAAAAGGGGCGCAAAATTCTACGCAAAAATGAGAAAATGCTGCCATAAAATCAATCATTTTGATCGCAAAAATCACAAAAAATCGTGAAATCCTGGTGGGACTGATAAGTATGGGGAATAGTATATAGTGCGCCTTGCAGGCACACTTAATAAATGTCTTTTTCTATCAGCTCCAGCAGGCAGATTAAATGAGAGCAGAGAGGTTTTGGTTTGTGGGACAATGCATGGATTTTTTATGATTGGTTCGCAGAATTAAATGCATAATAGATGTCCAAGCATAACTACAGAGTTTAAATTTACAAATAGAAAGAGATGCTTACTTTTAGGTGCATAAGATCCATAATTACATTGTTAGAAAGCTGTTTTATTTTTATTCCACATAAGAAATCCCCTAAATCTGCCACCATATTAGTAATCTGTGAATTTCCCCTATAATATAATTACCACCCATGCAGTACCACCACACACAGCAGATTAATGCACTAACCTCTCTGATGTACTGTGCTGTTGCTCCATTTCTTGCGTTTTTTGAATGTGAGAATCCTGCCAGAACAAGATGGAAGAGAACAAAAAAGAAATAAACAAGAAGAAAGCCAGTTGTCTCTCCATCTACCTTATTTACAACTAGTACCTGCTGTACTTTCCAGGTATAAACTAGCAGAGTTGCACTTGTATTGTTTCTATACTTTGAATATAGATATATATTATTGCCAGTGTATACCAGAAACTACAACCCTATTTTCAAAAAGTTGTCCGCTGAGTAAAATGTGAATAGAAACAAAATGTGATGATGTGGAAAATACTGACAACTTATTAATTTATGAAACTGAGAAATTTTAAAATGATTTTTTTGAATTTCATGCCAAGAACATGTTTCAAAAAAGCTGTGACATGTTTAGCACTCTGTTCATCACCTCTTCTTTTAACAACACTCTTCTAAGACTCGTCTTTGCTGTAATCTCAAAATGGAAGGTTTTCAACAAATGTGCAGGTTAACCATCATACTGTACATGAGCACTAATGGACCACCGTATCATCACGTATGCAGCCTTCTGAACTGTGTGCTGATAACAACCTTCACACATAAGGAGGTCATGTCTAGGCACTAATAAAAGTCATACAGTATGTGTGCTTTGGCTCTAGTGACACATCCCATCTCTTTAAGATGTAATGTGAATGTGGTTTTGTGTTTCCTGTTCAGTGATCTGTTAATAACTCTCTTACGTTTGTAGATGAAGAACAAAATGAGCACAAACAGCACCAGCAGCACACCTACACAGACAGTCACAGTAATGATGCCTGCAAGATAAACAACACAACAACAAAAATATCCATAACTTTTAAAGAAAAAATGTTGACACGTCATTATCATCCAGAAGTGTCTGTGCCGAGGAATTTAAATTTGTCACAAATTGAAATATTAAAATGTAAACGTCTTCGTCCCCCTGTTGCTCTTCTGCAGCAGAAGGTTTAAGATACCAAACATGCTCTCTTACCATTGTTCTCAGCAGATGTTGAAGTAGTCGTAGACTGGGCTGAAGAAACACGAGATGTGGGTGTTTGTGTTGGTGTTTGTGTTGGTGTTGGTGCTGGTGGTGGTGGTGTTGGTCGTGATGTTTGTACTGAAAGCAAACAGAGGAGCATTGAAGTTAGACATGAATAAATAAATTCACAATGTTTTATGAAAGGATGGGAAATTACAAATAAAATTTGGCATTTATATCAAACCCATACTCTAATAATGATCGTATTAGCTACATCCATGGCACTTATTTCAGGTTCAGTGTGCTTTCACTGTAAAATGTCTGCTGTGTAAAAGGTTTATTGTTAAATAGTTGTGCTGGGTGATGTAGGTGATGTAAGTGATGAACCTGTTTAAAACTTTTGATTTAACTCTAATAGGCAGCACAAAGAGCATGTTGTGTAGCATGAGAGGAAAATTCTGTTAACCGCATACCTTATTTCCTTCTTGCTGTTTGAAAGACAGACTCCTGTTGCTCTTCTGCAGCAGAAGATTTAAGATATCAAACATGCTCTCTTACCATTGTTCTCAGCAGATGTTGAAGTAGTCGTAGACTGGGCTGAAGACACAGGAGATGTGGGTGTTGGAGTTTGTACTGAAAGCAAACAAAAAAAGCCTTTAAGTTTTACATGAAAGGGTTCATATATGAACAATGTTCTAATAAATATGGCAAATTTATTTCATAATAGAAAAATGGAGAGGAAAACACTCAGACCAAATTAAGATGTTGTTTTTTTGTCTTCTTTCTCCCATGCCAATGATGTGTGGTTAATAAATGCACTGCTAGCACAAATTATTAAAAATGGTCTCCTGTTTCAATTTCTAAACTCTGGTTCCTTGTTACAGAGACAAAACCTCATTAAATGTTATTAAATAACAAATTTAAAGCAGACAAAATATGAAACAATAATTAATATATATAAAACATAAACTTGAATGAATCAGTGGCAATACAACTTTGTTAAACATAAATATTTTGTTGCAGATAAATGAACTCCATTTATTGACTTTAGTTTCATAATTGTGCACGCTGTCACTGTCACACTCTTATACACTGTTACCTTAGCCAAAACTCGTGATCTTATTTAAAACAGTTGATCACCTGTTTTCATACAAAGCCCATACTCTAATAATGATCGTATTAGCTGCATCACACACTTTTTCCAGGGTGTTTAGGTTTAGTATAAAATGTCTGCTGTGTAAATAGTTGTGCTGGGTGATATAACTGATGATTTGATGAAAGCCTTTAATATGTATTAACATCAGAAATGAGAATGGAAACTTCACTCCAAGCATGAAAGGGTTGAGTATAAACAAATTTTATCTTACCCACCAACACTTCAAATATCAAACCACTTCCTTTAGTTGTTTTCCTCTTATGTAAGACTTTATATGGTTTAAAAACTTGAAAGACTTAAAAATTTGTTTCTTTACATACAGTCTGAAGTTCATTTTTTCTCCTGTAAGTCGTTCGTTTAGAATTTTAATGTTGAAACTCAACTGGTCAAAAAAAACATCAGTACATTTAATAAAGGCTTCAGATTTCTTTTCATGCAGTTACGGGCCTATAATCTGAACCAGGTCAGCTGAAATAACTAAATGATTAAATAACATGACTCACCTACAGTCATCGAGAATCTGTGGAAGAATGGGTTACTGTGTTTGTCGTCAGGGCTTTTTGCTCCACACCAGTATGTCCCAGTGTCGTCTGTTGTTACTTCTCTCACTGTTATGGTGATGTTTCTCTTCTTTTTGTCATCCTCCATGGAAAACCTCCCAGTGTTCTTGTTGAGCTGCATGGTGTTCACTAGAGGTTCACATATAGATGGATCTTCTCCCTTACAGATGAATTTCTTTATCGGAACACCGTTTGGATATTCACACCAGTATGTAAAATTCTGTCCAATAGTTAAAGACCTTGTGAATTGTCTAATATCTGCAGACAGACAGACAGCATTAGTTAGTGACTGTATGAACAACATATTTCAGATACACCTTAATTATTTGTGTGAGTAAATCAAACCTAAAAATATCAAATGTGTCAGACTAACCTTTAACTTCTAGTTGTATTTTTCTGAATCCAGCTCGGTAACTTCCTTCATTTGACTTTACTCCACACCAGTAGACACCAGCATGATGTGAGGACACATTACTGATGGACACGTTGAAGCCTGTGTTGGTTTCTGTGAGAGTGAATGCCTCGTTTGACTTTGGAGAAGATTCAGTTGACAAGATGTCCTCACAGGTGATTTTGTTCTCTTTGCAGAAAAACAGGACATCGGGCTCATCTCTGTTTCTTGGATAATTACATGTGATGGTGGTTTTAGCTGTTCTGTACACAGTTTGAATAAATGGTCCCTGGCAGCCTCTGTCTGCAAATATAAAAGAAAAGTTAAAGATGCAAACTGTAAGTAAGTGAGTAAACTTTATTTCTTTAGTGCCTTTCAAAACCAGAATTATCATGTGCTTGTCACAAATATTAATTAGCATTTATAGTAACTCATAGCAATGATGTTCGTTAACCCTACACCAACCGCTATGCAGTGCAGCTATCATCTATTCTTAGCATCTACTTTCCAGTGAAAACAGCCGCCCCTTGACTAAACACAACCCCCAGAAACTGTACAGTTGCCTACTGAGGTGGTTTTCTGTTTACCTGAAGACATAATGACTCAAAAGTGATAGTGACTACAAAAATTCAGGAAAAACATGACATGTCGTATCTGGAGACAGTTTGTCTGTTCTGGGCTACTGTAACATGGCGAGGACCTGCTGCGTCAGTTTATGGCTTGATGTGAATCAAAAACATAGTTTATGAAAATTTGAGTCATTACATGAGTTTATTTATAAAAATACATTGAAAGTGTCTCTTACCTTTCTCTAGTTTTACTGTGTCGAAGTCTGACCCCCGCTCTTCACACTGGTATTCTGCAAAGTCTTTCTGTTTAAGTTTTTTGATGAGCACTCTGACTTTTTTATTGTTTGTATCATGGTACAGGGAAACACTGTTGGTGGTTTCCCACTCATTCTTTTTAAAACTTTGTATGAGTTTATATCCCAGTTTAATTAAAGTAAAACCAGATCTTGGATATTTGCAGGTGAATTCAACCCATCCGTCTCGGCATCCCTTCACATTAGACACAGCCTCACAACCTGTAGATCAGACAAAGACAAAAGTTCACATTATGTCAGATACTCAAACAATCCTGGAGCGACTGCAGTAGTCTAAACTAGTATCAACTGTATTTGAAATTATTTTGTGTTGAAATTATTTTGGACTTCTTTTATTTGTGTAACCAGTGAGTGATATCTAAAACCATACGAACACAGGTCTGCTGTGTCTAAACAGTATTCACCTGTATTAACTGCATCAACATTAATAATCCTGCTCTAACTTTCACATACAGAAGAAATCCAGAATATTTCTGCCAGACTTACTGCCAGTAATTATGAAAATATAAGTTATTAATATTCACGAGTTTCCTTCTTGCACCTGAACATGCAGGCCTTTTTTAAAAATTAAACTGGCTAAAAAAAGCTGTATGTAAATTTCACTTCCACTTTTAAGAGAAACTAAGTCTCTTGTTGTATTCTGTTCAATATATATAGACCCATGTTTGTATGTTTTTAGCTGTCAAAAACACACATGAAGGGGTGTCAGTTAGCTCAGTTGGTAGAGCATCCACCCCACGTATGAAGGCGCAGCGGCCCAGGGTTGAATCTGACCTGTGGCCCTTTGCTGCATGTCATTCCCCATCTCTCTCCCCACACTCCTGTCACTTCTTCAGCTGTCTCTATACAATAAAGCTTAAAAGGCCAAAAAAAATATCTTAAAAACACAAATGAAGAAATTTAAAAAAATACAGAAAATATCTGTATTTAAATAAGAACTAATTTTTGCCCCTGTTGGTTTTATTTTGAATCAGTAAGACTGTTAATGAGACCAATGCAAAAGTAGCTGAAACTACACCACATGATGTATTTATTAAGTATCTAGTATCAGGAATCAGGCAGTAATAATTGTTTTACCTGTCATCAGTGAGAGGAGAAGCAGAAGAAAAGTCCTCATTTTGAAAATCCTCAGTGAAAATATTGTGACTCTGTTACTTCAGCTGTCAGTGCCTCTGTTTATTTGTTGGTTGATCTTCAGCATCTGCACGACAGTTTCCTGAGATGATATTAAAGTCACCCACGCAAGTCTACTTCCTCTATCTTTTTTTTCACTCTCACTGACATTGTTATGTCACAACTCTAACAGGCTTGTACATGAACCGATGCATGGACCAGCAGGTCTATCCTGCTGTCAGTCAACATAATAACAGTCCTGGTCATCATGAGCTATCACACATTTAAGCATCACTTTTGGGTATGTCCCAGTCCATGATGGGATATGAACTGTGCAGATTTCACCAAATAGTTTGTGTTATTTATTGTCAGTAACTATTCACATTCTAGGTGTTGACCTTTGACCCTTAACTTTGGGAGGGAATGTGCGGAGGTCTACGTGACAATAAACACAATCAATTTGTAAAATCAAGCATAGGATGAGAAGCTAAACAATGTTAAAAATAAAAGTGTGACATAATGCATTATGTTTGTCAAAAAAATGTAATCTTTTTTTTTAACATAATATCACAAACATACTCATATAAAACAAGAACACACAAGAGGAGATGCAAATGCAGTTATACTTCTAGCAAGCAATCATGTCCACTCTATTCCATCGTCATGAGAAACGTAGCATTGATCAAACACACTTAGTATGAACTGTACAACAGTAAGAATAAAAGTACAAATAAAAATAGAAATGATTAAGAATAATCTTTTAATGGTGAAACAACTAGATGTTGCATAACATTGAACATGGTGTATACTGTACATATAATACATTAACATCAGTTCAGCGTATAGATTTTTTCATGATCTCATAGTATTTGGTTATATCGGTGGTTAAGAGGATACAATAAAACAGGAAAATACAGCCGTAATTTGTGTAAATATATATATTTTTGAAGATAATAAGATGAGAAGAGTGTGAGCACTTTAGGTTTTAGGCTAGATTTAAGTTATTTATGTACAGATATGTATTTTACCCCTGAACCTCTGACCATAACACCACAGTACAGCAAAAGCAAAAGCAACAACAAACAAAGCTACAGTTACTGAAAGTATGCCAGATTATTGAATAAAATGATGTATTTTTACACACTGTCATCATATTAACTTTTTTAGTAAATATTATTCAGAGGTTTAATTCTGTGGTGCTTTTTGAGGCGGTAGTTGATGAACTGGTGACTCCTTGTGTCTAAACCTTGAATCAAACAAAGTAAATAATATCATGAATCCTGTGATTTGTAAAGTCTGTCTGATTCAAATGAATTGAATCCAATCAGAAATGAATGAAGTGAAAACTGTCAGGACTTTTCAGTGTGTTGTGGGTTGTTGACGGTCGAATAGAAAGGATCCCTGATCAGTGATTTACAGTTGAGCAGATGGATTTCGGTAAGTGTACTTCACATTAGAGTAAGTGTGTGTGTTGGGGTCCTCATGTGAGGCAGAAGAGGGTTTGTGGGAAAGTTGGCAGTGGCGTAGCTTGCTTTCTCTGCAGTTCCTGAATCTGGCATGTGGGGGCGCTTCTGTATCTTCGCATAGGCAGCCTCCTTCCAGAGCAGAGAGAAAAACACAGCATGAATATGCAATCCTAACAACAAGCACTAATAATACTAGTGGCAGAAGACCTTAAAGCATCAGGAGATGTGGCTTAAAATAGTAAAAATTAATATGTGATATTAAAGTTGATCGTCTCATTAAGCATCCACAAAGATCTGAGTGAAAATAAACGTTCATAACTAAGAAAACAGTTCAAAAACAGCTTATTTTGATATTTAGACTATTACTAAGACTGTGTAGATGGGCAGATCACGTTTTCACCAGTCATATCATATCATATCATATCATATCATATCATATCATATCTTATAATATCATATCTTATCATATCTTATCATATCATATCCAGACAAAAAAGGTCTATTTTCATTCCAGATCAAAACCCATTAAATCTGTCACCATATCCTCG
>JAAROE010000216.1:0-37891 GCA_036365135.1 Miichthys miiuy | reverse complement strand
GTTTACGCTGCATCTGGCCGAACAGCTCCTTATTCAGCTCAAAGACGACCCTCAGTGGCTGATACCCGAAATGACATCCAGAATTACTGCTCAGTTATCAGTATTTCTGCATCATTGCAGGTGTATTTTTATTTATTTATTTATTTTGCAACGTGTCCACGTTTTGATGCAACTGAGAATTTTTAAATTAAGATCGACTTGTTTCTCTGTCTTGTGTCTCCTGTCACACCCTGTGCTGATGTATCACAGATCCTTGCGTCGCTGTCTGCTTCATCCACAAGTTGTTGTTAAACAGCTGCTGTGAAGAATCAGGTGCACGTTTCAGGTGCAGAGGAGATATTTCAGGTGCTGAAGGAGGCTGAGGACATTAATTTGCTCCTGCTGTCTATTATCACCGTTACTGCCTCATAAAATTAAATTAATACTTGACTTAATGCTGGCTCAATGAGACCACAACTTTTAAAGGACGCCACACAAAAGTTTCAAAGTTTGCAAAAAAAAAGGATTCTTTATTGATAAATTAGCACTGGGGAAGAAAACATGAATGGAAACATTCAACCCATAAAGTAAAGAACCAAAAAGAGATGGAGACCCCGACCAAAAGAAACAAAAGAGGGGGAACCACAGGGCCATCCACGCTGTGGGCGGTCGCCCTGCACTTCCACACTAACTAGGGAAAACCAGGACTACCGGTGGTCTCCAACTCAAACTAAAATAAGAAAACTCTGCCATCACACACAGACTGAGGACATCATCAGGTGCAGAGGAGACATTTCAGGTGCTGAAGGAGGCTGAGGACATTAATTTGCTCCTGCTGTCTATTATGAGGAGCAGAGGAGACATTTCAGGTGCTGCAGGAGGCTGAGGACATTAATTTGCTCCTGCTGTCTATTATGAGGAGCAGAGGAGACATTTCAGGTGCTACAGGAGGCTGAGGACATTAATTTGCTCCTGCTGTCTATTATGAGGAGCAGAGGAGACATTTCAGGTGCTGCAGGAGGCTGAGGACATTAATGTGCTCCTGCTGTCTATTATGAGGAGCAGAGGAGGCATTTCAGGTGCTGAAGGAGGCTGAGGACATTAATTTGCTCCTGCTGTCTATTATGAGGAGCAGAGGAGGCATTTCAGGTGCTGAAGAAGGCTGAGACATTAATTTGCTCCTGCTGTCTATTATGAGGAGCAGAGGAGACATTTCAGGTGCTGCAGGAGGCTGAGGACATTAATTTGCTCCTGCTGTCTATCATGAGGAGCAGAGGAGACATTTCAGGTGAAGGAGGCTGAGGACATTAATTTGCTCCTGCTGTCTATCATGAGGAGCAGAGGAGACATTTCAGGTGCCGAAGGAGGCTGAGGACATTAATTTGCTCCTGCTGTCTATTACGAGGAGCAGAGGAGACATTTCAGGTGCCGAAGGAGGCTGAGGACATTAATTTGCTCCTGCTGTCTATTACGAGGAGCAGAGGAGACATTTCAGGTGCCGAAGGAGGCTGAGGACATTAATTTGCTCCTGCTGTCTATTACGAGGAGCAGAGGAGACATTTCAGGTGCCGAAGGAGGCTGAGGACATTAATTTGCTCCTGCTGTCTATTACGAGGAGCAGAGGAGACATTTCAGGTGCTGAAGGAGGCTGAGGACATTAATTTGCTCCTGCTGTCTATTATGAGGAGCAGAGGAGACATTTCAGGTGCTGAAGGAGGCTGAGGACATTAATTTGCTCCTGCTGTCTATCAACAAGTGCAGAGGAGACATTTCAGGTGCTGAAGGAGGCTGAGGACATTAATTTGCTCCTGCTGTCTATTATGAGGTGCAGAGGAGACATTTCAGGTGCTGAAGGAGGCTGAGGACATTAATTTGCTCCTGCTGTCTATTATGAGGAGCAGAGGAGACATTTCAGGTGCCGAAGGAGGCTGAGGACATTAATTTGCTCCTGTCTATTATGAGGTGCAGAGGAGACATTTCAGGTGCGAAGGAGGCTGAGGACACTAATTTGCTCCTGCTGTGTATCAACAAGTGAAGAGGAGACATTTCAGGTGCTGAAGGAGGCTGAGACATTAATTTGCTCCTGCTGTCCATTGTGAAGAGCAGAGGAGACATTTCAGGTGCGGAAGGAGGCTGAGGACATTAATTTGCTCCTGCTGTGTATTATGAGGACAGTTGAGACATTTCAGGTGCTGAAGGAGGCTGAGACATTAATTTGCTCCTGCTGTCCATTGTGAAGAGCAGAGGAGACATTTCAGGTGCCGAAGGAGGCTGAGGACATTAATTTGCTCCTGCTGTCTATTATGAGGAGCAGAGGAGACATTTCAGGTGCTGAAGGAGGCTGAGGACATTAATTTGCTCCTGCTGTCTATTATGAGGAGCAGAGGAGACATTTCAGGTGCCGAAGGAGGCTGAGGACATTAACTTGCTCCTGATGTCTATTATGAGGAGCAGAGGAGACATTTCAGGTGCCGAAGGCTGAGGATATTAATTTGCTCCTGCTGTCTATTATGAGGAGCAGAGGACACATTTCAGGTGCCGAAGGAGGCCGAGGACATTAATTTGCTCCTGCTGTCTATCAACAAGTGCAGAGGAGACATTTCAGGTGCTGAAGGAGGCTGAGGACATTAATTTGCTCCTGCTGTCTATTGTGAAGAGCAGAGGAGACATTTCAGGTGCTGCAGGAGGCTGAGGACATTAATTTGCTCCTGCTGTCTATTATGAGGTGCAGAGGAGACATTTCAGGTGCTGAAGGAGGCTGAGGACATTAATTTGCTCCTGCCGTCCATCAACAAGTGCAGAGGAGACATTTCAGGTGCTGAAGGAGGCTGAGGACATTAATTTGCTCCTGCTGTCTATCAACAAGTGCAGAGGAGACATTTCAGGTGCTGCAGGAGGCTGAGGACATTAATTTGCTCCTGCTGTCTATTATGAGGAGCAGAGGAGACATTTCAGGTGCTGAAGGAGGCTGAGGACATTAATTTGCTCCTGCTGTCTATTATGAGGAGCAGAGGAGACATTTCAGGTGCTGAAGGAGGCTGAGGACATTAATTTGCTCCTGCTGTCTATCAACAAGTGCAGAGGAGACATTTCAGGTGCCGAAGGAGGCTGAGGACATTAATTTGCTCCTGCTGTCTATTATGAGGAGCAGAGGAGACATTTCAGGTGCCGAAGGAGGCTGAGGACATTGATTTGCTCCTGCTGTCTATCAACAGGTGCAGAGGAGACATTTCAGGTGCTGAAGGAGGCTGAGGACATTAATTTGCTCCTGCTGTCAATAATAACGTGCAGAGGAGACATTTCAGGTGCTGAAGGAGGCTGAGGACATTAATTTGCTCCTGCTGTCTATCAACAAGTGCAGAGGAGATATTTCAGGTGCTGCAGGAGGCTGAGGACATAATTTGCTCCTGCTGTCTATTATGAGGAGCAGAGGAGACATTTCAGGTGCTGCAGGAGGCTGAGGACATTAATTTGCTCCTGCTGTCTATTATGAGGAGCAGAGGAGACATTTCAGGTGCCGCAGGAGGCTGAGGACATTAATTTGCTCCTGCTGTCTATTATGAGGAGCAGAGGAGACATTTCAGGTGCTACAGGAGGCTAAGGACATTGATTTGCTCCTGCTGTCTATTATGAGGAGCAGAGGAGACATTTCAGGTGCTGCAGGAGGCTGAGGACATTAATGTGCTCCTGCTGTCTATTATGAGGAGCAGAGGAGGCATTTCAGGTGCTGAAGGAGGCTGAGGACATTAATTTGCTCCTGCTGTCTATTATGAGGAGCAGAGGAGACATTTCAGGTGCTGAAGAAGGCTGAGACATTAATTTGCTCCTGCTGTCTATTATGAGGAGCAGAGGAGACATTTCAGGTGCTGCAGGAGGCTGAGGACATTAATTTGCTCCTGCTGTCTATCATGAGGAGCAGAGGAGACATTTCAGGTGCCGAAGGAGGCTGAGGACATTAATTTGCTCCTGCTGTCTATTACGAGGAGCAGAGGAGACATTTCAGGTGCTGAAGGAGGCTGAGGACATTAATTTGCTCCTGCTGTCTATTATGAGGAGCAGAGGAGACATTTCAGGTGCTGAAGGAGGCTGAGGACATTAATGTGCTCCTGCTGTCTAGAACCATGTGCAGAGGAGACAGTTCAGGTGCTGAAGGAGGCTGAGGACATTAATTTGCTCCTGCTGTCTATTATGAGGAGCAGAGGAGACAGTTCAGGTGCTGAAGGAGGCTGAGGACATTAATTTGCTCCTGCTGTCTATTATGAGGAGCAGAGGAGACATTTCAGGTGCTGAAGGAGGCTGAGGACATTAATTTGCTCCTGCTGTCTATCAACAAGTGCAGAGGAGACATTTCAGGTGCTGAAGGAGGCTGAGGACATTAATTTGCTCCTGCTGTCTATTATGAGGTGCAGAGGAGACATTTCAGGTGCTGAAGGAGGCTGAGGACATTAATTTGCTCCTGCTGTCTATTATGAGGAGCAGAGGAGACATTTCAGGTGCCGAGGAGGCTGAGGACATTAATTTGCTCCTGTCTATTATGAGGTGCAGAGGAGACATTTCAGGTGCGAAGGAGGCTGAGGACACTAATTTGCTCCTGGTGTGTATCAACAAGTGAAGAGGAGACATTTCAGGTGCTGAAGGAGGCTGAGACATTAATTTGCTCCTGCTGTCCATTGTGAAGAGCAGAGGAGACATTTCAGGTGCGGAAGGAGGCTGAGGACATTAATTTGCTCCTGCTGTGTATCAACAAGTGCAGAGGAGACATTTCAGGTGCTGAAGGAGGCTGAGACATTAATTTGCTCCTGCTGTCCATTGTGAAGAGCAGAGGAGACATTTCAGGTGCTGAAGGAGGCTGAGACATTAATTTGCTCCTGCTGTCCATTGTGAAGAGCAGAGGAGACATTTCAGGTGCTGAAGGAGGCTGAGACATTAATTTGCTCCTGCTGTCCATTGTGAAGAGCAGAGGAGACATTTCAGGTGCCGAAGGAGGCTGAGGACATTAACTTGCTCCTGATATCTATTATGAGGAGCAGAGGAGACATTTCAGGTGCCGAAGGCTGAGGATATTAATTTGCTCCTGCTGTCTATTATGAGGAGCAGAGGACACATTTCAGGTGCCGAAGGAGGCCGAGGACATTAATTTGCTCCTGCTGTCTATCAACAAGTGCAGAGGAGACATTTCAGGTGCTGAAGGAGGCTGAGGACATTAATTTGCTCCTGCTGTCTATTGTGAAGAGCAGAGGAGACATTTCAGGTGCTGCAGGAGGCTGAGGACATTAACTTGCTCCTGCTGTCTATTATGAGGAGCAGAGGAGACATTTCAGGTGCTGAAGGAGGCTGAGGACATTAATTTGCTCCTGCTGTCTATTATGAGGTGCAGAGGAGACATTTCAGGTGCTGAAGGAGGCTGAGGACATTAATTTGCTCCTGCCGTCCATCAACAAGTGCAGAGGAGACATTTCAGGTGCTGAAGGAGGCTGAGGACATTAATTTGCTCCTGCTGTCTATCAATAAGTGCAGAGGAGACATTTCAGGTGCTGCAGGAGGCTGAGGACATTAATTTGCTCCTGCTGTCTATTATGAGGAGCAGAGGAGACATTTCAGGTGCCGAAGGAGGCTGAGGACATTAATTTGCTCCTGCTGTCTATTATGAGGAGCAGAGGAGACATTTCAGGTGCCGAAGGAGGCTGAGGACATTAATTTGCTCCTGCTGTCTATCAACAGGTGCAGAGGAGACATTTCAGGTGCTGAAGGAGGCTGAGGACATTAATTTGCTCCTGCTGTCAAGAATAACGTGCAGAGGAGACATTTCAGGTGCTGAAGGAGGCTGAGGACATTACTTTGCTCCTGCTGTCTATTATGAGGAGCAGAGGAGACATTTCAGGTGCCGAAGGAGGCTGAGGACATTAATTTGCTCCTGCTGTCTATTATGAGGAGCAGAGGAGACATTTCAGGTGCCGAAGGAGGCTGAGGACATTAATTTGCTCCTGCCGTCTATCAACAAGTGCAGAGGAGACATTTCAGGTGCTGCAGGAGGCTGAGGACATTAATTTGCTCCTGCTGTCTATTATGAGGAGCAGAGGAGGCATTTCAGGTGCTGAAGGAGGCTGAGGACATTAATTTGCTCCTGCTGTCTATTATGAGGAGCAGAGGAGACATTTCAGGTGCTGAAGGAGGCTGAGGACATTAATGTGCTCCTGCTGTCTATTATGAGGAGCAGAGGAGGCATTTCAGGTGCTGAAGGAGGCTGAGGACATTAATGTGCTCCTGCTGTCTATTATGAGGAGCAGAGGAGGCATTTCAGGTGCTGAAGGAGGCTGAGGACATTACTTTGCTCCTGCTGTCTATTATGAGGAGCAGAGGAGACATTTCAGGTGCTGAAGGAGGCTGAGGACATTAATGTGCTCCTGCTGTCTAGAACCATGTGCAGAGGAGACATTTCAGGTGCTGAAGGAGGCTGAGGACATTAATTTGCTCCTGCTGTCTATTATGAGGTGCAGAGGAGACATTTCAGGTGCCGAAGGAGGCTGAGGACATTAATTTGCTCCTGCTGTCTATTATGAGGAGCAGAGGAGACATTTCAGGTGCCGAAGGAGGCTGAGGACATTAATTTGCTCCTGCTGTCTATTACGAGGAGCAGAGGAGACATTTCAGGTGCCGAAGGAGGCTGAGGACATTAATTTGCTCCTGCCGTCTATCAACAAGTGCAGAGGAGACATTTCAGGTGCTGCAGGAGGCTGAGGACATTAATTTGCTCCTGCTGTCTATTACGAGGAGCAGAGGAGACATTTCAGGTGCCGAAGGAGGCTGAGGACATTAATTTGCTCCGCTGTCTATTATGAGGTGCAGAGGACACATTTCAGGTGCTGCAGGAGGCTGAGGACATTAATGTGCTCCTGCTGTCTATTATGAGGAGCAGAGGAGGCATTTCAGGTGCTGAAGGAGGCTGAGGACATTACTTTGCTCCTGCTGTCTATTATGAGGAGCAGAGGAGACATTTCAGGTGCTGAAGGAGGCTGAGGACATTAATGTGCTCCTGCTGTCTAGAACCATGTGCAGAGGAGACATTTCAGGTGCTGAAGGAGGCTGAGGACATTAATTTGCTCCTGCTGTCTATTATGAGGTGCAGAGGAGACATTTCAGGTGCCGAAGGAGGCTGAGGACATTAATTTGCTCCTGCTGTCTATTATGAGGAGCAGAGGAGACATTTCAGGTGCCGAAGGAGGCTGAGGACATTAATTTGCTCCTGCTGTCTATTATGAGGAGCAGAGGAGACATTTCAGGTGCCGAAGGAGGCTGAGGACATTAATGTGCTCCTGCTGTCTATTACGAGGAGCAGAGGAGACATTTCAGGTGCCGAAGGAGGCTGAGGACATTAATTTGCTCCTGCTGTCTATTACGAGGAGCAGAGGAGACATTTCAGGTGCCGAAGGAGGCTGAGGACATTAATTTGCTCCTGCCGTCTATCAACAAGTGCAGAGGAGACATTTCAGGTGCTGCAGGAGGCTGAGGACATTAATTTGCTCCTGCTGTCTATTACGAGGAGCAGAGGAGACATTTCAGGTGCCGAAGGAGGCTGAGGACATTAATTTGCTCCTGCTGTCTATTATGAGGTGCAGAGGAGACATTTCAGGTGCTGCAGGAGGCTGAGGACATTAATGTGCTCCTGCTGTCTATTATGAGGAGCAGAGGAGGCATTTCAGGTGCTGAAGGAGGCTGAGGACATTAATTTGCTCCTGCTGTCTTATGAGGAGCAGAGGAGACATTTCAGGTGCTGAAGGAAGCTGAGACATTAATTTGCTCCTGCTGTCTATTATGAGGAGCAGAGGAGACATTTCAGGTGCTGCAGGAGGCTGAGGACATTAATGTGCTCCTGCTGTCTATTATGAGGAGCAGAGGAGGCATTTCAGGTGCTGAAGGAGGCTGAGGACATTAATTTGCTCCTGCTGTCTATTATGAGGAGCAGAGGAGACATTTCAGGTGCTGAAGGAGGCTGAGGACATTAATTTGCTCCTGCTGTCTAGAACCATGTGCAGAGGAGACATTTCAGGTGCTGAAGGAGGCTGAGGACATTAATTTGCTCCTGCTGTCTATTATGAGGTGCAGAGGAGACATTTCAGGTGCCAAGGAGGCTGAGGACATTAATTTGCTCCTGCTGTCTATCAACAGGTGCAGAGGAGACATTTCAGGTGCCGAAGGAGGCTGAGGACATTAATTTGCTCCTGTTGTCCATTATGAGGAGCAGAGGAGACATTTCAGGTGCTGAAGGAGACTGAGGACATTAATTTGCTCCTGCTGTCTATTATGAGGAGCAGAGGAGACATTTCAGGTGCTGAAGAAGGCTGAGACATTAATTTGCTCCTGCTGTCTATTATGAGGAGCAGAGGAGACATTTCAGGTGCTGCAGGAGGCTGAGGACATTAATTTGCTCCTGCTGTCTATCATGAGGAGCAGAGGAGACATTTCAGGTGCCGAAGGAGGCTGAGGACATTAATTTGCTCCTGCTGTCTATCATGAGGAGCAGAGGAGACATTTCAGGTGCCGAAGGAGGCTGAGGACATTAATTTGCTCCTGCTGTCTATTACGAGGAGCAGAGGAGACATTTCAGGTGCTGAAGGAGGCTGAGGACATTAATGTGCTCCTGCTGTCTAGAACCATGTGCAGAGGAGACATTTCAGGTGCTGAAGGAGGCTGAGGACATTAATTTGCTCCTGCTGTCTATTATGAGGAGCAGAGGAGACATTTCAGGTGCTGAAGGAGGCTGAGGACATTAATTTGCTCCTGCTGTCTATTATGAGGAGCAGAGGAGACATTTCAGGTGCTGAAGGAGGCTGAGGACACTAATTTGCTCCTGCTGTGTATCAACAAGTGAAGAGGAGACATTTCAGGTGCTGAAGGAGGCTGAGACATTAATTTGCTCCTGCTGTCCATTGTGAAGAGCAGAGGAGACATTTCAGGTGCCGAAGGAGGCTGAGGACATTAATTTGCTCCTGCTGTGTATCAACAAGTGCAGAGGAGACATTTCAGGTGCTGAAGGAGGCTGAGGACATTAATTTGCTCCTGCTGTCCATTGTGAAGAGCAGAGGAGACATTTCAGGTGCCGAAGGAGGCTGAGGACATTAACTTGCTCCTGATGTCTATTATGAGGAGCAGAGGAGACATTTCAGGTGCCGAAGGCTGAGGATATTAATTTGCTCCTGCTGTCTATTATGAGGAGCAGAGGACACATTTCAGGTGCCAAAGGAGGCTGAGGACATTAATTTGCTCCTGCTGTCTATCAACAAGTGCAGAGGAGACATTTCAGGTGCTGAAGGAGGCTGAGGACATTAATTTGCTCCTGCTGTCTATTGTGAAGAGCAGAGGAGACATTTCAGGTGCTGCAGGAGGCTGAGGACATTAACTTGCTCCTGCTGTCTATTATGAGGAGCAGAGGAGACATTTCAGGTGCTGAAGGAGGCTGAGGACATTAATTTGCTCCTGCTGTCTATTATGAGGTGCAGAGGAGACATTTCAGGTGCTGAAGGAGGCTGAGGACATTAATTTGCTCCTGCTGTCCATCAACAAGTGCAGAGGAGACATTTCAGGTGCTGAAGGAGGCTGAGGACATTAATTTGCTCCTGCTGTCTATCAACAAGTGCAGAGGAGACATTTCAGGTGCTGCAGGAGGCTGAGGACATTAATTTGCTCCTGCTGTCTATATGAGGAGCAGAGGAGACATTTCAGGTGCCGAAGGAGGCTGAGGACATTAATTTGCTCCTGCTGTCTATTATGAGGAGCAGAGGAGACATTTCAGGTGCCGAAGGAGGCTGAGGACATTAATTTGCTCCTGCTGTCTATCAACAGGTGCAGAGGAGACATTTCAGGTGCTGAAGGAGGCTGAGGACATTAATTTGCTCCTGCTGTCAAGAATAACGTGCAGAGGAGACATTTCAGGTGCTGAAGGAGGCTGAGGACATTACTTTGCTCCTGCTGTCTATTATGAGGAGCAGAGGAGACATTTCAGGTGCCGAAGGAGGCTGAGGACATTAATGTGCTCCTGCTGTCTAGAACCATGTGCAGAGGAGACATTTCAGGTGCTGAAGGAGGCTGAGGACATTAATGTGCTCCTGCTGTCTATTATGAGGAGCAGAGGAGGCATTTCAGGTGCTGAAGGAGGCTGAGGACATTAATGTGCTCCTGCTGTCTATTATGAGGAGCAGAGGAGGCATTTCAGGTGCTGAAGGAGGCTGAGGACATTACTTTGCTCCTGCTGTCTATTATGAGGAGCAGAGGAGACATTTCAGGTGCTGAAGGAGGCTGAGGACATTAATGTGCTCCTGCTGTCTAGAACCATGTGCAGAGGAGACATTTCAGGTGCTGAAGGAGGCTGAGGACATTAATTTGCTCCTGCTGTCTATTACGAGGAGCAGAGGAGACATTTCAGGTGCCGAAGGAGGCTGAGGACATTAATTTGCTCCTGCTGTCTATTATGAGGTGCAGAGGAGACATTTCAGGTGCCGAAGGAGGCTGAGGACATTCATTTGCTCCTGCTGTCTATTATGAGGAGCAGAGGAGACAGTTCAGGTGCTGAAGGAGGCTGAGGACATTAATTTGCTCCTGCTGTCTATCAACAGGTGCAGAGGAGACATTTCAGGTGCTGAAGGAGGCTGAGACATTAATTTGCTCCTGTCTATTATGAGGAGCAGAGGAGACATTTCAGGTGCCGAAGGAGGCTGAGGACATTAATTTGCTCCTGCTGTCTATTATGAGGAGCAGAGGAGACATTTCAGGTGCTGAAGGAGACTGAGGACATTAATTTGCTCCTGCTGTCTATTATGAGGAGCAGAGGAGACATTTCAGGTGCCGAAGGAGGCTGAGGACATTAATTTGCTCCTTCTGTCTGTTAACAAGTGCAGAGGAGACATTTCAGGTGCCGAAGGAGACTAAGGACATTAATTTGCTCCTGCTGTCTATTATGAGGAGCAGAGGAGACATTTCAGGTGCCGAAGGAGGCTGAGGACATTAATTTTCTTCTGCTGTGTATCAACAAGTGCAGAGGAGACATTTCAGGTGCTGAAGGAGGCTGAGGACATTAATTTGCTCCTGCTGTCTATTATGAGGAGCAGAGGAGACATTTCAGGTGCCGAAGGAGGCTGAGGACATTAATTTGCTCCTGCTGTCTATTACGAGGAGCAGAGGAGACATTTCAGGTGCGAAGGAGGCTGAGGACATTAATTTGCTCCTGCTGTCTATCAACAAGTGCAGAGGAGACATTTCAGGTGCTGCAGGAGGCTGAGGACATTAATTTGCTCCTGCTGTCTATTACGAGGAGCAGAGGAGACATTTCAGGTGCCGAAGGAGGCTGAGGACATTAATTTGCTCCTGCTGTCTTATGAGGAGCAGAGGAGACATTTCAGGTGCTGAAGGAAGCTGAGACATTAATTTGCTCCTGCTGTCTATTATGAGGAGCAGAGGAGACATTTCAGGTGCTGCAGGAGGCTGAGGACATTAATGTGCTCCTGCTGTCTATTATGAGGAGCAGAGGAGGCATTTCAGGTGCTGAAGGAGGCTGAGGACATTAATTTGCTCCTGCTGTCTATTATGAGGAGCAGAGGAGACATTTCAGGTGCTGAAGGAGGCTGAGGACATTAATTTGCTCCTGCTGTCTAGAACCATGTGCAGAGGAGACATTTCAGGTGCTGAAGGAGGCTGAGGACATTAATTTGCTCCTGCTGTCTATTATGAGGTGCAGAGGAGACATTTCAGGTGCCGAAGGAGGCTGAGGACATTAATTTGCTCCTGCTGTCTATTATGAGGAGCAGAGGAGACAGTTCAGGTGCTGAAGGAGGCTGAGGACATTAATTTGCTCCTGCTGTCTATCAACAGGTGCAGAGGAGACATTTCAGGTGCTGAAGGAGGCTGAGACATTAATTTGCTCCTGTCTATTATGAGGAGCAGAGGAGACATTTCAGGTGCTGAAGGAGACTGAGGACATTAATTTGCTCCTGCTGTCTATCAACAGGTGCAGAGGAGACATTTCAGGTGCTGAAGGAGGCTGAGACATTAATTTGCTCCTGTCTATTATGAGGTGCAGAGGAGACATTTCAGGTGCCGAAGGAGGCTGAGGACATTAATTTGCTCCTGTTGTCCATTATGAGGAGCAGAGGAGACATTTCAGGTGCTGAAGGAGACTGAGGACATTAATTTGCTCCTGCTGTCTATTATGAGGAGCAGAGGAGACATTTCAGGTGCCGAAGGAGGCTGAGGACATTAATTTGCTCCTTCTGTCTATTAACAAGTGCAGAGGAGACATTTCAGGTGCCGAAGGAGACTAAGGACATTAATTTGCTCCTGCTGTCTATTATGAGGAGCAGAGGAGACATTTCAGGTGCCGAAGGAGGCTGAGGACATTAATTTTCTCCTGCTGTGTATCAACAAGTGCAGAGGAGACATTTCAGGTGCTGAAGGAGGCTCAGACATTAATTTGCTCCTGTCTATTATGAGGAGCAGAGGAGACATTTCAGGTGCCGAAGGAGGCTGAGACATTAATTTGCTCCTGCCGTCCATAAACAAGTGCAGAGGAGACATTTCAGGTGCTGAAGGAGGCTGAGGACATTAATTTGCTCCTGCTGTCTATCAACAAGTGCAGAGGAGACATTTCAGGTGCTGCAGGAGGCTGAGGACATTAATTTGCTCCTGCTGTCTATTATGAGGAGCAGAGGAGACATTTCAGGTGCCGAAGGAGGCTGAGGACATTAATTTGCTCCTGCTGTCTATTATGAGGAGCAGAGGAGACATTTCAGGTGAAGGAGGCTGAGGACATTAATTTGCTCCTGCTGTCTATTATGAGGAGCAGAGGAGACATTTCAGGTGCCGAAGGAGGCTGAGGACATTAATTTGCTCCTGCCGTCTATCAACAAGTGCAGAGGAGACATTTCAGGTGCTGCAGGAGGCTGAGGACATTAATTTGCTCCTGCTGTCTATTACGAGGTGCAGAGGAGACATTTCAGGTACCGAAGGAAGCTGAGACATTAATTTGCTCCTGCTGTCTATTATGAGGAGCAGAGGAAATTTCAGGTGCTGAAGGAGGCTGAGGACATTAATTTGCTCCTGCTGTCTATTATGAGGAGCAGAGGAGGCATTTCAGGTGCTGAAGGAGGCTGAGGACATTAATTTGCTCCTGCTGTCTATTATGAGGAGCAGAGGAGACATTTCAGGTGCTGAAGGAGGCTGAGGACATTAATGTGCTCCTGCTGTCTATTATGAGGAGCAGAGGAGGCATTTCAGGTGCTGAAGGAGGCTGAGGACATTACTTTGCTCCTGCTGTCTATTATGAGGAGCAGAGGAGACATTTCAGGTGCTGAAGGAGGCTGAGGACATTAATGTGCTCCTGCTGTCTAGAACCATGTGCAGAGGAGACATTTCAGGTGCTGAAGGAGGCTGAGGACATTAATGTGCTCCTGCTGTCTAGAACCATGTGCAGAGGAGGCATTTCAGGTGCTGAAGGAGGCTGAGGACATTAATTTGCTCCTGCTGTCTATTATGAGGAGCAGAGGAGACATTTCAGGTGCTGAAGGAGGCTGAGGACATTAATTTGCTCCTGCTGTCAGAACCATGTGCAGAGGAGACATTTCAGGTGCTGAAGGAGGCTGAGGACATTAATTTGCTCCTGCTGTCTATTATGAGGTGCAGAGGAGACATTTCAGGTGCGAAGGAGGCTGAGGACATTCATTTGCTCCTGCTGTCTATTATGAGGAGCAGAGGAGACAGTTCAGGTGCTGAAGGAGGCTGAGGACATTAATTTGCTCCTGCTGTCTATCAACAGGTGCAGAGGAGACATTTCAGGTGCTGAAGGAGGCTGAGACATTAATTTGCTCCTGTCTATTATGAGGAGCAGAGGAGACATTTCAGGTGCCGAAGGAGGCTGAGGACATTAATTTGCTCCTGTTGTCCATTATGAGGAGCAGAGGAGACATTTCAGGTGCTGAAGGAGACTAAGGACATTAATTTGCTCCTGCTGTCTATTATGAGGAGCAGAGGAGACATTTCAGGTGCTGAAGGAAGCTGAGACATTAATTTGCTCCTGCTGTCTATTATGAGGAGCAGAGGAGACATTTCAGGTGCTGCAGGAGGCTGAGGACATTAATGTGCTCCTGCTGTCTATCATGAGGAGCAGAGGAGACATTTCAGGTGCCGAAGGAGGCTGAGGACATTAATTTGCTCCTGCTGTCTATCATGAGGAGCAGAGGAGACATTTCAGGTGCCGAAGGAGGCTGAGGACATTAATTTGCTCCTGCTGTCTATTACGAGGAGCAGAGGAGACATTTCAGGTGCTGAAGGAGGCTGAGGACATTAATTTGCTCCTGCTGTCTAGAACCATGTGCAGAGGAGACATTTCAGGTGCTGAAGGAGGCTGAGGACATTAATTTGCTCCTGCTGTCTATTATGAGGAGCAGAGGAGACATTTCAGGTGCTGAAGGAGGCTGAGGACATTAATTTGCTCCTGCTGTCTATTATGAGGAGCAGAGGAGACAGTTCAGGTGCTGAAGGAGGCTGAGGACATTAATTTGCTCCTGCTGTCTATTATGAGGAGCAGAGGAGACAGTTCAGGTGCTGAAGGAGGCTGAGGACATTAATTTGCTCCTGCTGTCTATTATGAGGAGCAGAGGAGACATTTCAGGTGCTGAAGGAGGCTGAGGACATTAATTTGCTCCTGCTGTCTATCAACAAGTGCAGAGGAGACATTTCAGGTGCTGAAGGAGGCTGAGGACATTAATTTGCTCCTGCTGTCTATTATGAGGTGCAGAGGAGACATTTCAGGTGCTGAAGGAGGCTGAGGACATTAATTTGCTCCTGCTGTCTATTATGAGGAGCAGAGGAGACATTTCAGGTGCCGAAGGAGGCTGAGGACATTAATTTGCTCCTGTCTATTATGAGGTGCAGAGGAGACATTTCAGGTGCCGAAGGAGGCTGAGGACACTAATTTGCTCCTGCTGTGTATCAACAAGTGAAGAGGAGACATTTCAGGTGCTGAAGGAGGCTGAGACATTAATTTGCTCCTGCTGTCCATTGTGAAGAGCAGAGGAGACATTTCAGGTGCGGAAGGAGGCTGAGGACATTAATTTGCTCCTGCTGTGTATCAACAAGTGCAGAGGAGACATTTCAGGTGCTGAAGGAGGCTGAGGACATTAATTTGCTCCTGCTGTCCATTGTGAAGAGCAGAGGAGACATTTCAGGTGCCGAAGGAGGCTGAGGACATTAACTTGCTCCTGATGTCTATTATGAGGAGCAGAGGAGACATTTCAGGTGCCGAAGGCTGAGGATATTAATTTGCTCCTGCTGTCTATTATGAGGAGCAGAGGACACATTTCAGGTGCCGAAGGAGGCCGAGGACATTAATTTGCTCCTGCTGTCTATCAACAAGTGCAGAGGAGACATTTCAGGTGCTGAAGGAGGCTGAGGACATTAATTTGCTCCTGCTGTCTATTGTGAAGAGCAGAGGAGACATTTCAGGTGCTGCAGGAGGCTGAGGACATTAACTTGCTCCTGCTGTCTATTATGAGGAGCAGAGGAGACATTTCAGGTGCTGAAGGAGGCTGAGGACATTAATTTGCTCCTGCTGTCTATTATGAGGTGCAGAGGAGACATTTCAGGTGCTGAAGGAGGCTGAGGACATTAATTTGCTCCTGCCGTCCATCAACAAGTGCAGAGGAGACATTTCAGGTGCTGAAGGAGGCTGAGGACATTAATTTGCTCCTGCTGTCTATCAACAAGTGCAGAGGAGACATTTCAGGTGCTGCAGGAGGCTGAGGACATTAATTTGCTCCTGCTGTCTATATGAGGAGCAGAGGAGACATTTCAGGTGCCGAAGGAGGCTGAGGACATTAATTTGCTCCTGCTGTCTATTATGAGGAGCAGAAGAGACATTTCAGGTGCGAAGGAGGCTGAGGACATTAATTTGCTCCTGCTGTCTATCAACAGGTGCAGAGGAGACATTTCAGGTGCTGAAGGAGGCTGAGGACATTAATTTGCTCCTGCTGTCAAGAATAACGTGCAGAGGAGACATTTCAGGTGCTGAAGGAGGCTGAGGACATTACTTTGCTCCTGCTGTCTATTATGAGGAGCAGAGGAGACATTTCAGGTGCCGAAGGAGGCTGAGGACATTAATTTGCTCCTGTTGTCTATTATGAGGAGCAGAGGAGACATCAGGTGCGAAGGAGGCTGAGGACATTAATTTGCTCCTGCCTATCAACAAGTGCAGAGGAGACATTTCAGGTGCTGCAGGAGGCTGAGGACATTAATTTGCTCCTGCTGTCTATAATGAGGAGCAGAGGAGGCATTTCAGGTGCTGAAGGAGGCTGAGGACATTAATTTGCTCCTGCTGTCTATTATGAGGAGCAGAGGAGACATTTCAGGTGCTGAAGGAGGCTGAGGACATTAATGTGCTCCTGCTGTCTATTATGAGGAGCAGAGGAGGCATTTCAGGTGCTGAAGGAGGCTGAGGACATTAATGTGCTCCTGCTGTCTATTATGAGGAGCAGAGGAGGCATTTCAGGTGCTGAAGGAGGCTGAGGACATTACTTTGCTCCTGCTGTCTATTATGAGGAGCAGAGGAGACATTTCAGGTGCTGAAGGAGGCTGAGGACATTAATGTGCTCCTGCTGTCTAGAACCATGTGCAGAGGAGACATTTCAGGTGCTGAAGGAGGCTGAGGACATTAATTTGCTCCTGCTGTCTATTATGAGGTGCAGAGGAGACATTTCAGGTGCCGAAGGAGGCTGAGGACATTAATTTGCTCCTGCTGTCTATTATGAGGAGCAGAGGAGACATTTCAGGTGCGAAGGAGGCTGAGGACATTAATTTGCTCCTGCTGTCTATTATGAGGAGCAGAGGAGACATTTCAGGTGCCGAAGGAGGCTGAGGACATTAATGTGCTCCTGCTGTCTATTACGAGGAGCAGAGGAGACATTTCAGGTGCCGAAGGAGGCTGAGGACATTAATTTGCTCCTGCTGTCTATTACGAGGAGCAGAGGAGACATTTCAGGTGCCGAAGGAGGCTGAGGACATTAATTTGCTCCTGCTGTCTATCAACAAGTGCAGAGGAGACATTTCAGGTGCTGAAGGAGGCTGAGGACATTAATTTGCTCCTGCTGTCTATTGTGAAGAGCAGAGGAGACATTTCAGGTGCTGCAGGAGGCTGAGGACATTAACTTGCTCCTGCTGTCTATTATGAGGAGCAGAGGAGACATTTCAGGTGCTGAAGGAGGCTGAGGACATTAATTTGCTCCTGCTGTCTATTATGAGGAGCAGAGGAGACATTTCAGGTGCCGAAGGAGGCTGAGGACATTAATGTGCTCCTGCTGTCTATTACGAGGAGCAGAGGAGACATTTCAGGTGCCGAAGGAGGCTGAGGACATTAATTTGCTCCTGCTGTCTATTATGAGGAGCAGAGGACACATTTCAGGTGCGAAGGAGGCTGAGGACATTAATTTGCTCCTGCTGTCTATCAACAAGTGCAGAGGAGACATTTCAGGTGCTGAAGGAGGCTGAGGACATTAATTTGCTCCTGCTGTCTATTGTGAAGAGCAGAGGAGACATTTCAGTTGCTGCAGGAGGCTGAGGACATTAACTTGCTCCTGCTGTCTATTATGAGGAGCAGAGGAGACATTTCAGGTGCTGAAGGAGGCTGAGGACATTAATTTGCTCCTGCTGTCTATTATGAGGTGCAGAGGAGACATTTCAGGTGCTGAAGGAGGCTGAGGACATTAATTTGCTCCTGCTGTCCATCAACAAGTGCAGAGGAGACATTTCAGGTGCTGAAGGAGGCTGAGGACATTAATTTGCTCCTGCTGTCTATCAACAAGTGCAGAGGAGACATTTCAGGTGCTGCAGGAGGCTGAGGACATTAATTTGCTCCTGCTGTCTATATGAGGAGCAGAGGAGACATTTCAGGTGCCGAAGGAGGCTGAGGACATTAATTTGCTCCTGCTGTCTATTATGAGGAGCAGAGGAGACATTTCAGGTGCCGAAGGAGGCTGAGGACATTAATTTGCTCCTGCTGTCTATCAACAGGTGCAGAGGAGACATTTCAGGTGCTGAAGGAGGCTGAGGACATTAATTTGCTCCTGCTGTCAAGAATAACGTGCAGAGGAGACATTTCAGGTGCTGAAGGAGGCTGAGGACATTACTTTGCTCCTGCTGTCTATTATGAGGAGCAGAGGAGACATTTCAGGTGCCGAAGGAGGCTGAGGACATTAATTTGCTCCTGCTGTCTATCAAGAAGTGCAGAGGAGACATTTCAGGTGCTGCAGGAGGCTGAGGACATTAATTTGCTCCTGCTGTCTATTATGAGGAGCAGAGGAGGCATTTCAGGTGCTGAAGGAGGCTGAGGACATTAATTTGCTCCTGCTGTCTATTATGAGAAGCAGAGGAGACATTTCAGGTGCTGAAGGAGGCTGAGGACATTAATGTGCTCCTGCTGTCTATTATGAGGAGCAGAGGAGGCATTTCAGGTGCTGAAGGAGGCTGAGGACATTAATGTGCTCCTGCTGTCTATTATGAGGAGCAGAGGAGGCATTTCAGGTGCTGAAGGAGGCTGAGGACATTACTTTGCTCCTGCTGTCTATTATGAGGAGCAGAGGAGACATTTCAGGTGCTGAAGGAGGCTGAGGACATTAATTTGCTCCTGCTGTCTAGAACCATGTGCAGAGGAGACATTTCAGGTGCTGAAGGAGGCTGAGGACATTAATTTGCTCCTGCTGTGTATTATGAGGTGCAGAGGAGACATTTCAGGTGCCGAAGGAGGCTGAGGACATTCATTTGCTCCTGCTGTCTATTATGAGGAGCAGAGGAGACATTTCAGGTGCGAAGGAGGCTGAGGACATTAATTTGCTCCTGCTGTCTATTATGAGGAGCAGAGGAGACATTTCAGGTGCCGAAGGAGGCTGAGGACATTAATGTGCTCCTGCTGTCTATTACGAGGAGCAGAGGAGACATTTCAGGTGCCGAAGGAGGCTGAGGACATTAATTTGCTCCTGCTGTCTATCAACAAGTGCAGAGGAGACATTTCAGGTGCTGCAGGAGGCTGAGGACATTAAGTTGCTCCTGCTGTCTATTACGAGGAGCAGAGGAGACATTTCAGGTGCGAAGGAGGCTGAGGACATTAATTTGCTCCCGCTGTCTATTATGAGGTGCAGAGGAGACATTTCAGGTGCTGCAGGAGGCTGAGGACATTAATGTGCTCCTGCTGTCTATTATGAGGAGCAGAGGAGGCATTTCAGGTGCTGAAGGAGGCTGAGGACATTACTTTGCTCCTGCTGTCTATTATGAGGAGCAGAGGAGACATTTCAGGTGCTGAAGGAGGCTGAGGACATTAATGTGCTCCTGCTGTCTAGAACCATGTGCAGAGGAGACATTTCAGGTGCTGAAGGAGGCTGAGGACATTAATTTGCTCCTGCTGTCTATTATGAGGTGCAGAGGAGACATTTCAGGTGCTGAAGGAGGCTGAGGACATTATTTCTCCTGCTGTCTATTATGAGGAGCAGAGGAGACATTTCAGGTGCCGAAGGAGGCTGAGGACATTAATTTGCTCCTGCTGTCTATTACGAGGAGCAGAGGAGACATTTCAGGTGCTGAAGGAGGCTGAGGACATTAATTTGCTCCTGCTGTCTATCAACAAGTGCAGAGGAGACATTTCAGGTGCTGCAGGAGGCTGAGGACATTAATTTGCTCCTGCTGTCTATTACGAGGAGCAGAGGAGACATTTCAGGTGCGAAGGAGGCTGAGGACATTAATTTGCTCCTGCTGTCTATTATGAGGTGCAGAGGAGACATTTCAGGTGCTGCAGGAGGCTGAGGACATTAATGTGCTCCTGCTGTCTATTATGAGGAGCAGAGGAGACATTTCAGGTGCTGAAGGAGGCTGAGGACATTAATTTGCTCCTGCTGTCTTATGAGGAGCAGAGGAGACATTTCAGGTGCTGAAGGCTGAGACATTAATTTGCTCCTGCTGTCTATTATGAGGAGCAGAGGAGACATTTCAGGTGCTGCAGGAGGCTGAGGACATTAATGTGCTCCTGCTGTCTATTATGAGGAGCAGAGGAGGCATTTCAGGTGCTGAAGGAGGCTGAGGACATTAATTTGCTCCTGCTGTCTATTATGAGGAGCAGAGGAGACATTTCAGGTGCTGAAGGAGGCTGAGGACATTAATTTGCTCCTGCTGTCTAGAACCATGTGCAGAGGAGACATTTCAGGTGCTGAAGGAGGCTGAGGACATTAATTTGCTCCTGCTGTCTATTATGAGGAGCAGAGGAGACAGTTCAGGTGCCGAAGGAGGCTGAGGACATTCATTTGCTCCTGCTGTCTATTACGAGGAGCAGAGGAGACATTTCAGGTGCTGAAGGAGGCTGAGGACATTAATTTGCTCCTGCTGTCTATCAACAAGTGCAGAGGAGATATTTCAGGTGCTGAAGGAGGCTGAGGACATTAATTTGCTCCTGCTGTCTATTACGAGGAGCAGAGGAGACATTTCAGGTGCCGAAGGAGGCTGAGGACATTAATTTGCTCCTGCTGTCTTATGAGGAGCAGAGGAGACATTTCAGGTGCTGAAGGAAGCTGAGACATTAATTTGCTCCTGCTGTCTATTATGAGGAGCAGAGGAGACATTTCAGGTGCTGCAGGAGGCTGAGGACATTAATGTGCTCCTGCTGTCTATTATGAGGAGCAGAGGAGGCATTTCAGGTGCTGAAGGAGGCTGAGGACATTAATTTGCTCCTGCTGTCTATTATGAGGAGCAGAGGAGACATTTCAGGTGCTGAAGGAGGCTGAGGACATTAATTTGCTCCTGCTGTCTAGAACCATGTGCAGAGGAGACATTTCAGGTGCTGAAGGAGGCTGAGGACATTAATTTGCTCCTGCTGTCTATTATGAGGTGCAGAGGAGACATTTCAGGTGCCGAAGGAGGCTGAGGACATTAATTTGCTCCTGCTGTCTATTATGAGGAGCAGAGGAGACATTTCAGGTGCTGAAGGAGGCTGAGGACATTAATTTGCTCCTGCTGTCTATCAACAGGTGCAGAGGAGACATTTCAGGTGCTGAAGGAGGCTGAGACATTAATTTGCTCCTGTCTATTATGAGGTGCAGAGGAGACATTTCAGGTGCCGAAGGAGGCTGAGGACATTAATTTGCTCCTGCTGTCCATTATGAGGAGCAGAGGAGACATTTCAGGTGCTGAAGGAGGCTGAGGACATTAATTTGCTCCTGCTGTCTATTATGAGGAGCAGAGGAGACATTTCAGGTGCTGAAGGAGGCTGAGGACATTAATTTGCTCCTTCTGTCTATTAACAAGTGCAGAGGAGACATTTCAGGTGCCGAAGGAGACTGAGGACATTAATTTGCTCCTGCTGTCTATTATGAGGAGCAGAGGAGACATTTCAGGTGCGAAGGAGGCTGAGGACATTAATTTTCTTCTGCTGTGTATCAACAAGTGCAGAGGAGACATTTCAGGTGCCGAAGGAGGCTGAGGACATTAATTTGCTCCTGCTGTCTATTATGAGGAGCAGAGGAGACATTTCAGGTGCCGAAGGAGGCTGAGGACATTAATTTGCTCCTGCTGTCTATTACGAGGAGCAGAGGAGACATTTCAGGTGCCGAAGGAGGCTGAGGACATTAATTTGCTCCTGCTGTCTATCAACAAGTGCAGAGGAGATATTTCAGGTGCTGCAGGAGGCTGAGGACATTAATTTGCTCCTGCTGTCTATTACGAGGAGCAGAGGAGACATTTCAGGTGCCGAAGGAGGCTGAGGACATTAATTTGCTCCTGCTGTCTTATGAGGAGCAGAGGAGACATTTCAGGTGCTGAAGGAAGCTGAGACATTAATTTGCTCCTGCTGTCTATTATGAGGAGCAGAGGAGACATTTCAGGTGCTGCAGGAGGCTGAGGACATTAATGTGCTCCTGCTGTCTATTATGAGGAGCAGAGGAGGCATTTCAGGTGCTGAAGGAGGCTGAGGACATTAATTTGCTCCTGCTGTCTATTATGAGGAGCAGAGGAGACATTTCAGGTGCTGAGGACATTAATTTGCTCCTGCTGTCTAGAACCATGTGCAGAGGAGACATTTCAGGTGCTGAAGGAGGCTGAGGACATTAATTTGCTCCTGCTGTCTATTATGAGGTGCAGAGGAGACATTTCAGGTGCCGAAGGAGGCTGAGGACATTAATTTGCTCCTGCTGTCTATTATGAGGAGCAGAGGAGACAGTTCAGGTGCTGAAGGAGGCTGAGGACATTAATTTGCTCCTGCTGTCTATCAACAGGTGCAGAGGAGACATTTCAGGTGCTGAAGGAGGCTGAGACATTAATTTGCTCCTGTCTATTATGAGGTGCAGAGGAGACATTTCAGGTGCCGAAGGAGGCTGAGGACATTAATTTGCTCCTGTTGTCCATTATGAGGAGCAGAGGAGACATTTCAGGTGCTGAAGGAGACTGAGGACATTAATTTGCTCCTGCTGTCTATTATGAGGAGCAGAGGAGACATTTCAGGTGCCGAAGGAGGCTGAGGACATTAATTTGCTCCTTCTGTCTATTAACAAGTGCAGAGGAGACATTTCAGGTGCCAAGGAGACTGAGGACATTAATTTGCTCCTGCTGTCTATTATGAGGAGCAGAGGAGACATTTCAGGTGCCGAAGGAGGCTGAGGACATTAATTTTCTCCTGCTGTGTATCAACAAGTGCAGAGGAGACATTTCAGGTGCTGAAGGAGGCTGAGACATTAATTTGCTCCTGTCTATTATGAGGAGCAGAGGAGACATTTCAGGTGCCGAAGGAGGCTGAGACATTAATTTGCTCCTGCCGTCCATAAACAAGTGCAGAGGAGACATTTCAGGTGCTGAAGGAGGCTGAGGACATTAATTTGCTCCTGCTGTCTATCAACAAGTGCAGAGGAGACATTTCAGGTGCTGCAGGAGGCTGAGGACATTAATTTGCTCCTGCTGTCTATTATGAGGAGCAGAGGAGACATTTCAGGTGCCGAAGGAGGCTGAGGACATTAATTTGCTCCTGCTGTCTATTATGAGGAGCAGAGGAGACATTTCAGGTGCCGAAGGAGGCTGAGGACATTAATTTGCTCCTGCTGTCTATTATGAGGAGCAGAGGAGACATTTCAGGTGCGAAGGAGGCTGAGGACATTAATTTGCTCCTGCTGTCTATCAACAAGTGCAGAGGAGACATTTCAGGTGCTGCAGGAGGCTGAGGACATTAATTTGCTCCTGCTGTCTATTACGAGGTGCAGAGGAGACATTTCAGGTGCCGAAGGAAGCTGAGACATTAATTTGCTCCTGCTGTCTATTATGAGGAGCAGAGGAGAAATTTCAGGTGCTGAAGGAGGCTGAGGACATTAATTTGCTCCTGCTGTCTATTATGAGGAGCAGAGGAGACATTTCAGGTGCTGAAGGAGGCTGAGGACATTAATTTGCTCCTGCTGTCTATTATGAGGAGCAGAGGAGACATTTCAGGTGCTGAAGGAGGCTGAGGACATTAATGTGCTCCTGCTGTCTATTATGAGGAGCAGAGGAGGCATTTCAGGTGCTGAAGGAGGCTGAGGACATTACTTTGCTCCTGCTGTCTATTATGAGGAGCAGAGGAGACATTTCAGGTGCTGAAGGAGGCTGAGGACATTAATGTGCTCCTGCTGTCTAGAACCATGTGCAGAGGAGACATTTCAGGTGCTGAAGGAGGCTGAGGACATTAATGTGCTCCTGCTGTCTAGAACCATGTGCAGAGGAGGCATTTCAGGTGCTGAAGGAGGCTGAGGACATTAATTTGCTCCTGCTGTCTATTATGAGGAGCAGAGGAGACATTTCAGGTGCTGAAGGAGGCTGAGGACATTAATGTGCTCCTGCTGTCTATTATGAGGAGCAGAGGAGGCATTTCAGGTGCTGAAGGAGGCTGAGGACATTAATTTGCTCCTGCTGTCTATTACGAGGAGCAGAGGAGACATTTCAGGTGCCGAAGGAGGCTGAGGACATTAATGTGCTCCTGCTGTCTATTATGAGGAGCAGAGGAGACATTTCAGGTGCTGAAGGAGGCTGAGGACATTAATGTGCTCCTGCTGTCTATTACGAGGAGCAGAGGAGACATTTCAGGTGCCGAAGGAGGCTGAGGACATTAATTTGCTCCTGCTGTCTATTACGAGGAGCAGAGGAGACATTTCAGGTGCCGAAGGAGGCTGAGGACATTAATTTGCTCCTGCCGTCTATCAACAAGTGCAGAGGAGACATTTCAGGTGCTGCAGGAGGCTGAGGACATTAATTTGCTCCTGCTGTCTATTACGAGGAGCAGAGGAGACATTTCAGGTGCCGAAGGAGGCTGAGGACATTAATTTGCTCCTGCTGTCTATTATGAGGTGCAGAGGAGACATTTCAGGTGCTGCAGGAGGCTGAGGACATTAATGTGCTCCTGCTGTCTATTATGAGGAGCAGAGGAGGCATTTCAGGTGCTGAAGGAGGCTGAGGACATTAATTTGCTCCTGCTGTCTATTATGAGGAGCAGAGGAGACATTTCAGGTGCTGAAGGAGGCTGAGACATTAATTTGCTCCTGCTGTCTATTATGAGGAGCAGAGGAGACATTTCAGGTGCTGAAGGAGGCTGAGGACATTAATGTGCTCCTGCTGTCTATTATGAGGAGCAGAGGAGGCATTTCAGGTGCTGAAGGAGGCTGAGGACATTAATTTGCTCCTGCTGTCTATTATGAGGAGCAGAGGAGACATTTCAGGTGCTGAAGGAGGCTGAGGACATTAATTTGCTCCTGCTGTCTATTATGAGGAGCAGAGGAGACATTTCAGGTGCTGAAGGCTGAGGACATTAATTTGCTCCTGTTGTCCATTATGAGGAGCAGAGGAGACATTTCAGGTGCTGAAGGAGGCTGAGGACATTAATTTGCTCCTGCTGTCTATTATGAGGAGCAGAGGAGACATTTCAGGTGCTGAAGGAGGCTGAGGACATTAATTTGCTCCTGCTGTCTATTATGAGGAGCAGAGGAGACATTTCAGGTGCTGAAGGAGGCTGAGGACATTAATTTGCTCCTGCTGTCTATTATGAGGAGCAGAGGAGACATTTCAGGTGCTGAAGGAGGCTGAGGACATTAATTTGCTCCTGCTGTCTATTATGAGGAGCAGAGGAGACATTTCAGGTGCCGAAGGAGGCTGAGGACATTAATTTGCTCCTGCTGTCTACTATGAGGAGCAGAGGAGACATTTCAGGTGCTGAAGGAGGCTGAGGACATTAATTTGCTCCTGCTGTCTATTATGAGGAGCAGAGGAGACATTTCAGGTGCTGAAGGAGGCTGAGGACATTAATTTGCTCCTGCTGTATATTATGAGGTGCAGAGGAGACATTTCAGGTGCCGAAGGAGGCTGAGGACATTAATTTGCTCCTGCTGTCTATTATGAGGAGCAGAGGAGACATTTCAGGTGCCGAAGGAGGCTGAGGACATTAATTTGCTCCTGCTGTCTAGTATGAGGAGCAGAGGAGACATTTCAGGTGCCGAAGGAGGCTGAGGACATTAATTTGCTCCTGCTGTCTATTAACAGGTGCAGTGGAGACATAGCACTTTGTGCTGAAGGGTTAGGGGTTGAGGTTAAGGACGAGGACATACATTTCCTGCTGGTGTTAGTAATTAGTTGTAGTGGAGACATTCAGCTGTAGACAGAGGCCATAGGACATAAATTATGTGCTGCTGTCCATAATCAGGTGCAGTGCAGACATACAGCTGCTGAAGGAGACTGCAGACTTTTTTTTGTCCTGCTGTCAATTATTAGACGCGCGCTTCATGTGCATTAGAGACATATTCAGTTGCTAAAAGGACATTACCATTCTACTGCTGGACTGCAGTGGCAGACGAAACCTTCAATTACTAAATCACTAAGATACCAAGTACATTCCTTCTGTTTCTTCCATTTACTTCACATTGTCCTGGATTTCAGCACAGTTCAATGTGAATGTATTGAATGAAATGTAATGTACTTGTTTTCAGTTGAGCACTGCAGACAATGTGTCATCAGTGCCTTTCATCCAACACCATGTAACAACCACCTGACTTAGAAACCACTGGAGCAAACCTGTTTGCTTTATCTTAACCAACATTTAGGTCTTGACTGGTATACATATCTTGATCCCACAGTGATCGTGGTCACATCTAGTTTTTTTCTTCCCTAACCTTTTGCCTAACCTAAAGTAATCCTCAGTTTAATCTTTAAATCTTTTCCCTCATTTCTCTATTTTCATTCTTTGTTTTGTTTATTAATATCTACTTATTTCTCTGTCTTTCTATCTCTTGTCACACACTGTGCTGTGTTACTGCACGGTGACCAAGTTGTCGCACACTGCGCCTGCTCACAGTGTCGGCAAGGTCAAGTGTCGTGGCTGTCCCTGTCTTAGGTTGTCCCAAAGTTTTCAGGGGATCTTACCCGTCATTGGTGAATCAGTCTTCCATACTTGACCATTTTCTAATGAGTGATATGAGTTTAGTGATATGACTCTATTTTGCCTCAGTTAAACTGAGTTAACTGATCTGTAACTGTAGGGTCAGGACAACCATTTGTTGTTTTGTCCTCCTGTGTCCTGTCCTGTCCTGTTGTTGCACCGTTACAGCGTTGTCTGTTTTGTTTTGAGTCAGTTAGGTTGTTTTACATCACAAGTGATTTTCAGCCAACCCAACTAACTTCTCCCCATCGTGCATCAAGTTTCCATGTATGTATATTTTTAAATTCTCATGTCTTCTGTGCTGTGTTACTGCACGGTGACGGAGTTGTCGCACACTGTGCTTGCTCACAGTGTCGACAAGGTCAAGTAATCGTGGCTGTCCCTGCCTTAGGTTGTCCCAAAGTTTTCAGGGGGATCTTACCCGTCATTGGTGAAGCAGCCTTCCATACTTGACCTTTTAATTTTAGAGTCATATCATTGTTTTGTTTTGCCTCAGTTTTGCCTTTTTTCAGTTAACATCTGTTTGTTTCTCTGTCTTTGTATCTCATATCACCACATGTGCTGCAGTGACGTAGTTCTGTTTCCTTCTACACCATTTAAGTTAGTTTATATTACGTTTACTCACAGGAGTGGGATAGTGCTTCAAAGGTTGCTTATAATATATTCATTCAACATCTAGCTTAAGGCTGAAGGCTTGTCGCACACTGTGCCTGCTCACAGTGTGCGACAGGGTCAAGTAATCGTGGCTGTCCCTGTCTTAGGTTGTCCCAAAGTTTTCAGGGGGATCTTACCCGTCATTGGTGAAGCAGCCTTCCATACTTGACCCTTTCTTATGAGGCATATCACTCCATTTTGCTTTGCATCAGTTCGGTCATTTTAGACGAGGTTGGCAAAGGTTAGGTTAGCCTTGTATTTACAGGTTTGGCTAAGTTAATGCAAAAGCTGTTTGACTATCCAGTCGTTCAGTTAATTGGTGGTTGCATAAATATTCTGCTCTACTTTACATCTTACATGCAGTCTCAGTTATCCCTCTCCGTATGTTTCTAGCTGCTCCCTCTTTACTCAACTGCATTTTGTGCACATCAGAATATTGACAGCATAACAGTGGATAAGTTGCAGCCTACCTCTGTACCTCTGACCTCGTCCTCGCTGAATGGCTCCACTTACAGCAACTCCTGCTCCACCATGTGTTGAGCTTTGAAAGCCGGTCGACATTTGGAGCTTCTTTCTCCTGGTTTGCTCTGTCCTTCCTCTCCCCTTTCCCTCTTTCTTTTAACTCTTCTGTCACTCGCTCCTTCTTCTCCTCCCTCTGCTAGCTTTCTGACTCGTTTGTCTCTTGCGTCTCTCTTCTGCCTTTTCCTCTCTCCACTTGTCTCTTGTTTTACGCCTGGACAGCAGACTGTTTCTCCTCCTGATCATCCACCTTCCCTTACCGGTCTATCGTACAGGAGTGGGCCAGCAGAAAGTAGCAAGAGGAATTGCTACTTTCTGCTGGCCCACTCCTGTACAGCAGACCGGTAATTCTTCATCTTCATCATGTTTTCTTCGTTCCTCATTCTTTGCTGTTCCTCCTTCATCCTTTCATTGTCTCTTCCAGGTCCTTTTCTTCCTCCTCATTACCTGGGTTGTGCACCTTGCAGGTGTGTCAGTCCTTGGTTTGGATATCATTGTGTGAGCGCAACTCAAAAGATCTACCTCCTGCTTATTGGGAATGTAACCTGCTAAAGTTATTTAGCTAAGAGAGCATGTGTACTCCTCCAACACGATACAGTACAAGTGCTAAGTTTCAGTCATATTCAGCAGATTAACACGAAATAATCTTTCCTTCTCACTGTTTCTTTGAAAGAGCTGAGAAAACACAGAGCAATGACTGCAAAGCTTTCACCTCACATGAAAGTTCCTGTCCTGTAAAGAAAGACGTTACATGCAGTCCATTTCGCACATGTGCAGCGAGTGAGGCAAAGGTTAAAGACAACATTTTGAGAGTGCAGCTGCACCTCAACAGATGCACCTCCTTCTTATCTAAAATGTAATCTGTGAAAGTTACTTGCGTAAAAGACCGATGCAGGAAAAACACGTGTGCTCCTTCTCCAAGACGATGCCGTTCAGGAAAAGTAGATTGAAGAATCGATTAGTTAAACCAGCTACAGGGCAGTCCTTCCTCTTCGAAGGTCATCCGGGTATAAGTGCTGATCTCTCTGTCTCTCTCTTATATGCAAATATCTTCAGAACACAGAACCATTCACACTCCAAATGGAACTCAGCTGGAATTCTCAAAGGCGTTCATTTTTCTGCTGTGAATTTTTCATGTTTTTATTTATGACTTTTATTTTGAAACTTCAACTTATTTTGAAAGTACAGCGAAGTTTAACACTATAAACACACTTTAGACAACGTGAACTGTAACACAACAAACAACTCGGCTTACAACTGAAAGGAAGGACATTTCAACATGTCAATAAAAATGTAGATAAATGTATAACACCTGCTGAACAGATCTAATCTTTATAAATTACCCTGAGAAATGTAAGGTGGGAGTAGTTACCTACATTATTATTTTCCCTAACAGCCGTTAGGCCTCTCCATCACACTAACTGACGTTAAAACAAGCTAACAGCTATTTATTGTCAGGCTCAAAGTTACTATCGTTCAGCAATAGACAAATCATTTTTAATGACATTATCTTTATTGTACCTCTGTCTTTGTCGTTTTCTTCCTTCTCTGGACACTGACCGCAGTTTTATTCATTTTCACATTATTATTGTCAAAAATAAAAATAAAACTGACCTTCCCGCCAGAAAGCAGGTACAGTCTAATCAGTCAGAAGAGAGGGGGGGGCTTAGGAAAGTATTATTATTATTGTTATTATTAAATAGGCTTTTCTATGCAGTTAAATTGATGTGGGCTTATTATTTTCATATTAAGAAATAATAGTACCAACTAGTTGTAGTATAAGAATAGTGAAAGTTACATTTTTTTTTGTCTTCCCCCGTTTGTGGCGTCCCCCAGATGGACGGCGTCTTTAGCATTTCCCCTTACCGCCTGTGACACAGGCCGGCTCTGGCTCAAGAGTATAAATGTTATGGCGGAGATGAGCCACTGAATGACAGCAAACATGAGCTTCACTGCTTTGTGAGTTTAAAATCTGACCAGCCCTCCATACACACCGACACTACGGTGAACTCGGTGTCCCGGAAAACAACCTTCACCTGGGTAGGTCGGTAACTTTTACAGTGACTTTGTCACTTTACACGATGCACTGCGGGTCAGGATGTCCAAGTCATCAACATCATGAGAGGCAATCACAATCGCAGACATCAATTCAGACTTCTCCGTCGGTGTCAGGCTAACAGAGCGTCTTATCTTATCCGTCTTATCTCAAAAGCTAGTTCCCATACCGGGAGTCGAACCCGGGCCGCCTGGGTGAAAACCAGGAATCCTAACCGCTAGACCATATGGGACCGCTGCATTGGCGTAAGACCGCCTGCAGAAAGAAATCAGCTGTTTTATTCAAACAATGTCAATTATACAAGCTTGGTTTATTATTCTCAGGTTGAATAGCATGATTGGGGTCTTGCTCTCTATAGTTTATGGATAATTTATAATAAATCCCAGCGACTGTTATTGTGTTTCATTTCTAGCCAAACAGATAAACTAAAAAAATTAAATAAATAAATAAAATATCTATCTATCTATCTATCTATCTATCTATCTATCTATCTATCTATCTATCTATCTATCTATCTATCTATCTATCTATCTATTAGTTTCATCTAGTGGTGTAATTGCTGCATTGCAATCTCCTCACATCACCCTCACCTTCCTAGTGTAAAGGAGAAAGAACACTTGAAATTTTAAAAATTTTTTGAAATTTTTTAAGTAACAAAAATAAAAAGATTCTTATTTTCAGGTGATTATACATGCATGAAAACATAGTTATGAATATTATATTCCATGTCTGCCTTATTATGAAAATAAAGTCCCCAAATCTTACAGACATTTTAAAATATAATCACTGAGTGGTGTGTGTGTGTGCGTGTGTGTGTGTTTGTGTTTGTGTATATTTATAATAATCACACCGGCGACTGCGCGCTGCACAGGCGCGGAACTTTAGTTTCCCGATTTGTTGAGCCAACCGGCGCGTTTTTGGTGTTACACCCCTCAGACGCTTCCCCCCCTCGAAACAAGCGAACTCATTGAAGGTTTGAGGCAGCAGGTAAACGAGGCTAACAAGAGCATTTATATGAGTAGAAGTGGCGGGATTATTGATATATGTTCCTTTAAACATAACTCTGACGTTTAAATGTTGATGTTTAGACTTCTTTGAGCGTTTTCTGAGCAGCTCTTTCACCGGTTAGCTGTTAGCTAGCGTGCTCACTCGGCGGCTAACCGTAGCAGCTAGCTGCTAATCAGCCGGTGTCACCGGAGTCACCGTCACGTTACAGACCTGATTTAACACGCAGCATGTGACACCTACACATGTAATCTTCTCTCTTTGTTGCAGGTCCTGTGTTTAACATTAAAAGATGTTTTTGACCAGATCGGAGTATGACAGGTGAGAGCAACAACACAAACTGCTTTGTCATTTATTGAGCGCTGCTCAGAGGGAGTGAGCAAACTTAAGACAACGTGATGATGTTAAGAAAGTCTCCATACAGGCACTTTGTTTTTATTTTGGTGGCTGAAGGAGAGCTTCTGAAAGTGCTTTTATTTGTAACCCTGGTTGTAACTTTGTAGCTGTTTGTTGCAGGTAGTTTAGCAGCCAGTCACTCCGCAACAAGTTACTGTGCTTTCACTTTCGATATCTTTTTTTATGAACCTTTATTTAACCAGGAAATCCTAACTGAGATTAAAATGTGCCGTTCAACAGTGTTTTACTAAATATAGGCATTTTTTTTCCAGCAGTGTTGAATTGGTAACCATTATTATTAATAATAATAACATTACCATCATATCATCAGAACTGTTACCATCATCTTGCCACTACAACTTCTTTGCACCTTATCTACCTGTTTATCTTGTGTTTCTTCTGTGTTTTTATTTTTTCTACCTGATTATTTTATTCTATTGTATTTTTATTGTATATAAATATACCTAGCTGTTATGATGACCTAATATCTATCTATCTATCTATCTATCTATCTATCTATCTATCTATCTATCTATCTATCTATCTATCTATCATGTTCACATCTGTCTTGCAGAGGTGTGAACACATTCTCTCCTGAAGGAAGATTGTTCCAGGTTGAATATGCCATAGAGGCTATAAAGGTGAGTTTTACACTCTGAATCATCTGGACTTGATATTTTTGTATGAAACCTGAGAGTTAAGCTCTAAGAGAGTTGTTTGTTTTTTGCTTCTCCAGTTGGGCTCCACGGCCATCGGCATCCAGACGTCAGAGGGGGTGTGTCTGGCTGTGGAGAAGAGGATCACCTCTCCGCTGATGGAGCCCAACAGCATTGAAAAGATCGTGGAGATTGACAGTCACATCGGTAAGTGAGCCATGAAAGAAATGTTACATGAGCCATGAGTTTAAGTGCCGACTGGAGATTTTGAGTAAGTGTGTGTGTGTTTGCTATTTGCTTAGCATTCATTATGAGTTGTAATTATTTGAATACACTTGGATTTGACCCTGAGGGCATCACATATCATCACGTATCAAAGTTTCTTTCAAACATTATGAAGAAAGCTCCTTTGTCACTCGATTAAAAGAGTGCTTGTATCCCTACACGTGACTTCAAAGTCTGATCAGGTGATTACGATCACACCATGATATCTTACATAATAAGTTTCCTTAGTTAGCATGCAATGACATCACGTTTCTTCCAGTTCGACTGCTGATTGTTGCTTTAGGCTGCAGCATGTGCAGGACCTGCAGTTAACTCATTTTTTCTGTCTTCCTAAAAGGTTGCGCCATGAGTGGCTTGATAGCTGATGCCAAGACTCTAATTGACAAAGCAAGAGTGGAAACACAGGTATGAATGCTGAGCACACTGTAATATAAGAGGTTCACTCACTCACCTTGTGTCTTACCTACGATTGACCTTCATGTCTTCCTCCTCAGAACCACTGGTTCACTTATAACGAGACGATGACAGTGGAGAGCGTGACCCAGGCTGTGTCCAACCTGGCGCTGCAGTTTGGAGAGGAGGATGCAGATCCTGGCGCCATGGTCGGTCACTTCGCTTAACTCCATGCTGAGATACTCATCCATCCATTCAAACCTCAAGATAAAATGTGTTATGGCGTTTGAGTAAACCTGTGTTGTTCTCTCTCTGCTCTGTTCCTCTGTGCAGAGTCGACCATTTGGTGTAGCGCTCCTGTTCGGAGGAGTTGATGAAAAAGGACCGCAGCTGCGTAGAGATTACTCTTTGTGCACCGTTACGTACTTTTAATCTTAGACAGAAGCATGTTCAGCTTTATGTTCAACTTCAGACACTTAAGTGTTATTTGTTTGTGACTGCAGGTACCACATGGACCCATCAGGGACCTTTGTGCAGTGTGATGCTCGGGCCATCGGCTCGGCGTCTGAGGAGCACAGAGCTCTCTGCAAGAGGTCTACCACAAGGTACAGACCACTGCAGATTTCTGTTTAACAGGAACATTAGCTAAGCAAGTTGTGATATTGCATGAGCTCCTATCTTGTTTGCTTTCTGCAACATGTTTTGTTGTCTAACGTAAAGGAAGCACATGTAAATCGCCTGGATTGAAGTTGTATCTTTTCTTTGTCTCTCCTCTCTCTATCTGGGTAACTGTCAGTCCATGACATTAAAAGACGCCATCAAGTCCTCTCTCACCATTCTGAAGCAGGTGATGGAGGAAAAGCTCAACGCCACCAACATCGAGGTTTGTTCCTCAGCTCTCACCCAGTTTCTGACTCCTTGTTCTTAGTACAGCAAGGTGCTCGCAGACATTTGAAGGTTGGATTCGTCTGTTAAAATGACCACAAACCACATCAGCACAGCAGATTTTAAATCCCTGAGTTTCATGCAGGCTTTTTTTTAAAATCTGTGTTTTCTTCTGTAGCTGGCAACGGTAGAGCCCGGGAAGACCTTCCACATGTATTCCAAAGAGGAGCTGGAGGATGTAATCAAGGACATCTAGAGCAGAAAAGACTTGAAAGTCTTTGTTTGAGTTCTGGGCAGGAGACGACGTAGAAGTACACCTGGGCTGAATGTCACAACACAACCACAACTTTCCATCAGCACATTTTCCTCGCTGCGTTCAAGATTTTTTTTTTTTTTGGAAGATGTGCTGATTTTTACTTCTTGTCTCTCAGTATCTGTATCTGTACAACTTGTGTACACGAGTCTGACCAGCACTTACAACTGAGCAGCAGGAAAACGGTAGGGGGAGGGTGGTGTGGGGGGGGTATTTTTGTTACGAATCAGTACAATTAAACTTGTATTCAGAAAGCGGTCTGACTCTTTCAGTTTTTTTGTGTATTTCTTGTGTTGTCTTTTTTCAGATATGATGGTTAAAAAAAAAAAAAAACACCAAAAACTGTACTCTGTGAACACGGTACACGTCACAACACGTTACACAACACGAAGGTAGAGGGAGATGTTTGGTTTCATCATTTATCAGAAAGAAGAAACATTTTAACGGTTTAAGACGCTGTCCATGTAATTGTTGCATGTCATCCCCCCCGTCTCTTTCTTCCCATGTCCCACTATCTAATAAAGGTAAAAAAAAAAAAAATGCCCCCTGTAATATGTGTTATGGGATTTTCTATCCTTAGGTTACACGAGGTCACGTGTGGGCCTTGAGGTCCTCGGCAGTATTAGTTGTTTGGCTTTGATTGGGAACAGTAGGTGCCAGTCTATCTCCACACTGTGGTGGCCAGGGTCGAAGAGACCTATCGCTGCCTTCTTAGACATAATAGATAGCTTGCCATTGATGTTTCATTAACATAAACAGACAAGTGTCTCCAGACTAGAATGTGCTGACGGTAACACAAACATGGGTAAAAACATTCTCTTTGGCTAATTCTGGGCATGTAGTATTTGTGGTGCTATCTTGGGGTTTAAAGTCTATCCACCAGGATGAGTTGGGCAGAATGTGAGACCGACTCAGGCACTTCTGATGCACCATGAGAGTGTCTCTAATTCTCCTTGGGCCAAGCGTCAATAAATATTACAGCATAAGACATCAGAGCCTCCTGACCACTTTCTCCCCTCTTGACCTCACCATTGACCTTTGACTTCAGCAATTTCTCCACAACAATATTAATAAGTATCAAGTATTTACATTCACAGTTTTGCCCTTGTCTTCAAAACATAATTTTACTCCTCTGCATCTTTCAATAACTGATTTTATTTTTCAACTTTTCACATGGGCATACAGTCATTTGTTTCTACACAACACCAACGTTTTACTTTTTAAACAACTGATTGTAGATAAAAACGATAACGTTATGATAATGTAAGATCTTTTTTACACTCCATTTTGATTCCATAACATTGTTTATGATCAGCTTCTGTCTGCGTCATCAGCTGATCTTATTTATTTATACAGCACTTTTCATGCAAACATGCAGACCAGAGTGCTTCACGGAGTAAAAGAGTAAAAAACAGAAATAGACAACAATGAATAGAAATGTGCAAAAAAAATGACATTTAATCATTTTTATTACAATAAATAAAAGCCAATATTAAAGAAGTGTAAGGACTGACTCAGGAGGCCTGAAAGGTGTAACAATAACAAATGTTCAGGTGAATAAACAGAGGATGATGAGACACCTCAGGTTAAAAAGACGTCTTAAGCTCTTTGAAAGTGAAAACTGCTCCTGCTGTGGGGAAGAAAAGTTTCTCCTCCAGACTATTTGTTCTGGTTTTTCTTCCGTTTCTCGGAACCATTAAGAAATTCACAGAATAAACTCCATTAAAAAAAAAAAAACTTCTTCTGCTCTTTGCGCAATCTTTCCACCAGGAGGCAGCACAACACCAGAAAATATCTGACACGCCAGTAGAGGAGATTCCTGTCGTCCAATGAGATTGCAGGTTATTCTGGTCTGGACCAATCTTCTGCCGCGGTGGATGGGCCGTCATTGAAGATGCATTTGGTGGTGGTGGTGATGAGGGGGGCATGTAGAGCCAAGAAGTGTCGTTGGGGGCACAGGAGTTGCTCGCTGAGTCCAAAGTTGGGCAGTCTCATGGTAAACATGATCCCCGTGTCTTGCATCTTGGCGCTCGGGTTGTTCTCTTCTGCGCTGGGCGCAGATCTCCACCGAGGAGGGAACATGTCAGGTTTGAGGAGGCTGCAGAGGGATGAGGAGCCACAAAGTTTAGAGGAGTCGGAGGTCTCGAAGCGCAGCGCAGGACTGAATGAACAGACGTGCACAAGACTGCATGGAGTTGAGACAACCCTGCAAAACAACACCCATTCTGTGAGTGACTCATTCAGGCTTCTTCTTACACAGTTTGTTGTGTTAAAACATGAAACTCTGTGGAGAGGTGAAGCAGTCTTTGTTTTTTTTGTGTGTGTTGGCTGCAGAGTTCAATCTGTGTGTGTGGTCAGTGAGCACATGGAGCTGCTCATAATGTCCACACTGTAAACAACTTCAGCACACCCAAGAGACATCCTCAACCTCTCAGATCACTGAGATGTCCCAAGGCAACGCGAGAAACGCTTCTGCAGTGCATGATTTGTAAAGAGGTCAAACAATTAGTCGATTAATTGATCAGCAGAAATTTATTCTGCAACTGATAAATCATTGGAATAGTCACATTTAAAAACACTTTGATGGTTTCTTTGTCTTAAATTTAGAGTACAATAACTTTATTTGGGTTCAGGACAAATTATATATATATATATATTATATTATATTATATTGCAGTCTTAAATTTGTTTGTTTTGTCTGCACAACTTTACAAGACCTAAATATATTCAATCAGTTTTCCATGAGAAGAGAGAATGTTTGGAAGTTTTACATGAAAAATTATGAATCAGTTATCAGAATAGTTTGTGATTCAGTTTCGTCGATTAATAACACTGCTAATTATAGCTCTAATCCAAATCACAATGATACGAATAGGAAAGAAAATAGCAAATATTGTAAAAGGTGGAACTGGTCAATATTTTGCTTAAAAAGCTCCAGCGTGCAACATTCAGTGGCACTATTTACAGAATATGGCTGAAATTAAGCATAATATTCACAACTCATAACATAATATAACAGAATATATTCACATTCACGTTTTGATCAGCGTATAATCACATGAAAATGAGCACCGTTTTGTTTTTATGACCTCAGATTGAACCTTTGCACACTGGGTCTAGATCGGGTCTCGTGCATTTTTCAAAGTTTCACTTCACGCTAGGAAGCAGAGGGTGAAACGAGAGGTTTGCAATCAGCAGCTACGGCGCTAGATGCTACTGAATCCCACACAGCTGGCCCTTTTTTAAATAATCCGTTGTCGGAACAGATGCTGATTTATGCATGTATTTTTTATGCTTCTTTTTAATTGATCTGAATTAATGTAGGGCGTCAGTCTGGGTCAAACTCGTTATAGACCTGCTGACTGAGTTATCACACTCTGATGGACTAATGATGCAGGCTGGATGCAGACTATAACAACAGAGCTTCGTTAATATTTATTTGTGTTCTTCAGTCCGGTTACAGGAGCACTCATTCGTGTCGCGTCTTCCTTTTCAGGGCTTAAACTCTTGGTGTCTACATCTTAACCCTGATCCTACCTTCCAATAGTCCAAGGCGACACCTTCTGTTATTTTAATACTGAACATATTGTCATAGGAAGCACAACAAGAACAACCCAGATGTCCAGAGGAATGTTCAAGAATAACAACTTGGTCCAAAGCTACAGAGCTCCACAGGACAGTCTTCCTGTTGTATGTGTGTGTGTGTGTGTGTGTGTGTGTGTGTGTGTGAGTGAGTGATGGAAGAAGTGGACGTTACATCATTTTTATGGCTCAGGCACCTGGACCAGCTTTTGAGCATGAAAACGATTTGGCGTGCTCACAGAGAGCAGACTCCTCCGTCCGTCTCCTCTTCTCTTCGCCACGTTTTTTTTTTTCTTTCTCCGCCGGACTTGATCTGAGCTGCAGGGCTGGATCAGACAAGGTCTGATCAGTGGTACACGCTGTAAATGAGCAGATCCAATAAGTCTAATCTACTCCTACGCTTTCTTTTTTTTACGCTATTTTAGGCCTGACGGAGTACACAGGATGTGTTTTATCAGGCAGCCCAAGCTTTGCCTTCTTTTTGTATGTTTATCTAAGGTTCATTTAGCTGACCCTGTTTGGTTTACAGACTAGCTTGCTGTTTCTTTTTTCTTCTTCTTCTCCTCCTCACTCAAGCCTGTCCTCTGTCCCCCTCTGGCCAAAAAAACATGTTCTGTTTTCAGGGTGAAGCGTAACTGGGTCGCAGCCAGCTGTTTGAGTACCAAGAAAAGCAGCAGAGTTGATGTTCCACATGGTGAGAGAGGGAGGGAGAGAGA
>JAAROE010000215.1:0-44575 GCA_036365135.1 Miichthys miiuy | reverse complement strand
CTTACCATCCAGCACTGCAAGATAACTTTTTAAAAAATGTATAAAGGTCCTGATCCACATCCAATGCTGAGAATGATAAGCTTCACCTGCTCTGGTCCGAGATTATAAGGTCTCCAAATTCTGCCCCGCTCAGATGAATTATAGAAGTGTAAAATTGGTCCTCACACAAGTCTCCTCACATCAGTGGAAGAAAAGTGCTTTTATTCTTCTTGTACGACTAATATTTCATGATTTGTCTTGCTGATATCTAAGCAGTCAATTCTTATGTCAGAGGGCATTTCCCGGTCTCCCGACTTCATACTTAATCCACTTGGCCATACGATTTTCTGTTATTCTGCCCGCCATCGATTCGATTTACAAAGGGCGAGAAGCTGACGTCACGGTGCACAGCAGAGGACGAGCCTGTGACTCACACAGTTTCTTCTTCTGAAAGTTGATTTCTAATATTTAGTGTGGTTTGATCACACAGGAGCAGAGATTAGGTGGCTGTTTGTTTTGTTTACTGTGTGTGTGTGTACATCTGTGTGTGTGTTGTGTGCATGTGTATCTGTGTGTGTGAGTCTGTCTGTGTGTGTGTGTGCATGTTTTAACGTCACTTGGTGCTTTGTTGGCATCTCCTGTAAGCATGGCTTTAGTCCAAAACAATATCCAGAGGCTCATGCTCTCTTTGCTTCTCTCAAACACAAACACAGATGCACACACACACACACACACACACACACACACATTTTTTAAAGTCCTGGTACTCCCTGCAAGCCATGACACTGCACTCTTGGTCTCACATTTCTCACTGATGACCCAAACAAACGCTGGGCATGACTAAGAATTGCTTTAAAATTGAACACTTGGGAATGATAACAATGCATTATGTGTCAGGCCTGGTTGAAAATGCAGTTTTAATACACCTGACACCTGTGTGTCTCTAACCATATGTTTTAGGTACTGTATATGCCATGTATGAGACACATTTTGGCCTCCAGTTTCACAGTGGTAAACTGGTTGTAACAGCCAATGGTTATCCGGAACGTAGGACACACACACACCGACTAGTGTAGACTAGCGTACAAGTATGCAGTTGCAGGATACTAAAAAGAAATCCGAATATACTGAATATACAAATTATATAATTGAACTTTTTGACTTTCACTTCGCTGGCTTTTGGGCCCCCTGACCCCTTCAGTAATGCGTCCACTAGCTTTACACATAATGTTTCAATCAGAGGAGCAATCTGAAGGTCTGCGCGTTTAACGTTTGTCCTGTAAACTGTAATGTTTTACTTTACTATAGACAGAGGAGGAACAAGAACTTTAAGTCAATGTAGCAATACCAAAGTGTAAAAATACTCTGTTACGAGACTTCAAGTCCACTTCCAAATAATGTTGTATTGTATAATTTTAATTACTTTATGTACTGCTGGGTAGCTTAACCTATAATTTTATATTATAATATGTTAGTTTAATAATATGTTATATTAATATAAATCTGCAAGATAACTAATAACAGAAGATGTCAGACAAATGTAATAAAAAGTACAAATGCATCTGAAATGTAGTGGAGTAGAAATATAAAGTACTTCTACTTAAGTAGAAGTACCTCAAAATTGTACTGGAGTAAATGTATGAATATAAAAACAACATTACATCAAGTGGGACAGGCAAAACACGCACACAGTAGCCGAACTGAGTGAATAATAATCTGAATCTTAGACAAACAAACAAACTTATACACATGGAAACATCCACAACATGATCTGTTAACCTGACGCTGCATGCAAAAACAAAAAAAACAAGTCCCTGGGGTGGTAGGGAGCAACTGGTGAGGGGAGAAAAGGAAGGAGCACTGGGAGGAAAAAGGGGAAAATGGGTCAGCATGTTCATTTTACTTTCCCTTATTCCACAGGGGCGCACCAATAGACAGGAGCTCAGCCCAAATCCACCAACAGATGTTTAAGCTCACTGTCTCGTCTCTTTCAAATCGTGGCAAAAAAATAAAAAAAACTCAACAGGCCACCTCTCACGCTTTCCGCTTCATCTCCTCATCCCTTCAGCCTTTTTTCGAAGCTCTCCGTATCGCCCCACAAACCACTTCAACACTCAGAAAACAAAAACAAATGTGAGAAGCATGTGCTGACAAATAACTAAGAATAGATAAAGGTATGAATACATGTTGGGAATATTATATAATAGAACAGAGAAGTGCTATATATAAAATATAGCACATCGCTGTCTAGACAAAAAAATCTATTTAATTTCTCATGAAGATCTGTCTAACGCCTTCCTGTGGCAGCTCTACACACACACACACACACACACTACCACTGTGTGCGCTATACAATCCTAGCCCCTCCAAACCATGCAAAAGATCCCAGGATGTTTATTCAACTTCACACAAAAGTCAGATACAGACGCAGCTATTTGACAACACAACCTCGACATCTGTCAGAGAGTATATCGTATAGAGCGGAGAAAAGGTTCTGGGCGTCTGGAGGAAACGCTGTTCTTCTGCCTCCAACCACAATGTGAGATAGCAAGTAGTTACCAAACACTGCTGAGCCCAGACATTGTAAAGGGATTTCTCCCCCTTCGCTTCCTTAAGCAGTTTGGGATTAAAGGATGGAAAAAAAAATGCTGTGTGTGTGTGTGTGTGTGCAGAGAGAGAGGGGAAGAGAGTGGAGTGCAGTCAGATAAAAAAAAGTCTCTCTCACATACATGCAATCCAAAAAATGAGAGTGTGCTTATAGTTGAGTGTGCTCGTACTTGTGTGTGTGTGTGTCCGTAATGTGCTCAGAGGTCAGCTGTTCACCTACAACACACACATGAAACCTGAACTGTCCCCTCACTCACTACATGATAAAGAATATGAGCTGTATGCAGCAAAATGAGTGTTTGGATATCCATAGTAAAACAAAAATACTTCCGGACCTTCTGATGGCAATACAGAGAGCGCGAATGTGTGTGTGTGTGTGTATGAGTTTATGGAAGGCAGGTGCTTTAGCATTCATCGCGGATGATGTGACAACAGTTTTCATGGTACTAAAAGCTGCATTCCTCTACATGTATCCTACTGAAGCTGCCTCGGTGTTTCACGTTTCTTCTTCATGAGTTCCACAAGATAAAACTGCCAGTCAACATGTCAGATCCTAGGACTGACGAGCTTCCTTCCAGCACTTTGCACTTTATCAATAGGATGAATTACGAATGATATTTCAGGGATCGTTGAGGTCTTTTGAAGCGTGGTTGTATGTATGTGGTAATTCAGTGTGTTACCGACAGCAAGCAGCGAACCCGAACTATCCTTTAAAGTCCGATCCCAGTGGAATCTGAACTGAATCTTTTTAATTTTGGCTCTTTTGTCTGTGATTGTCACTGGCGGTTGTTTGTATGCGCTTGTGTGTGGCTGGCTGCGTTCCGTTGTGTGTCTTATCTCTGATCATATTTCTTCTGGTGAAACATCCCGACTATGATCAGCTATTTATGAATCCATCAATCACAGAGTCCCTCTCCATTTCAAAGTGTTGCTATAAAAGCTGTCATCATCGTCTCTATTATAAGACAGCCCTCTCAGACGCACAATAGAAAAGAGAAAGAAACAAAATATCCTCCTGATAGCGCCATGACATGATTTGTTACTGCCAATATCTTTTGATTTTAGAGGGTACCCAAATAAGTAATCCCAAAAAGTACTACTCCATTTCAGTAACAATGTATGACTTGCAGTGTGACTAAAAAGAGATTTATCTATGAGGTGCTTTAGCGTTTAAAAGCTACATAATGACACTTTAACACTGCTGTACTAACAACACACATACAAGCAGACAACCTGTTGTGTTTAGAATGCAATATTTCCTATTTCCTTTCCTTCTCCTTTACAAAAAGACTCTCTTAGTTTAAAGTATAACTCTCAGCACAGTGGAACACGTTTTTTTATTTCTTCTCTGCAGGTCATTTTGGGGGGAAAAATAGAAAAGTAGGTTCAGACAAGGCAAAAAGGGGGTTTGCGGTTTTGTATAAATCCGCACTCGTTTGACAAACAACTCCAGGGATGTCTCAAATATTACAGACACAGTAGCACAGATTTAAAATGACGAATGCACCGAACAACAAATAGCCTCTAACTTTATGGTAACTTCTGCTGTGTGTGGGTAGATTAACAAGACAAGAGATTGAAGCCAAAACAAATATAAATCAATGACAACAGTGAGGCGGGGCATCCTGTCTGCAAACGTCAGTTGGTGGGAGGAAGAGGAAGAAAAGAGATGGATACTGTATAAACAAGACTATTAACGCATTCACACATCCTGTGACTCACAGGTTAGGGATGTGATGTGCGATATCATTTATGCTAATATGAGGATGCTCCAATGGTATTTTACATCTGTGAAGACAGGAACACGCGCACATAAACGTTTAAAAGGGCAGTCACTGAAACTGTGCATCTCAGCAAAGTGTGACTGAAAGAACTGAATCTCTATTTTGTAAACACACCCAGAAATCAAGATAGAAAGCAGTTATTTGGGTGATTTTGTGGGAATGGGGCACAAACCGTACGCTGAAAAGATCTAGCATCTCCAGGACACCCACAGAAATGATCATTCGCTGTGAAGAAGCAGAGAAGAAGAAAATACCTCATCAGAGATCGTATATATAATCACTCTGCTCCACTTGCGCGCACCAAAAGACACTAAATTAACTCGGATGTAAATCGTGGTAATTCACTTAGGAGTGCCACACTGAAGACGAATGCAGAGTCGGGGACTGGAGAATGAGTGAGTCCTCGGGGAGACTCAGATATCACAGCTCTGTAACTCTTTACCACTGCAGAGAGAGTGAGGTGGCGAGCAGCGGAGGTGGAGGTGGACTCGACCTTCCTCTGACAAATCTTAGTCAACGCACACACACACACACACACACACACACACACACACACACACACACACACACACACACACACACAAGAAAATGTGACAAACACCACCACCACCACCACCACAACACCTTGCCTGGGTGTTGGCCCTAAGAAGGCATTGAGTAATCTGTTGCCATGACGCCACCGGGCACACTGCAGCCGTTTCCATGCCAACGGCTCATTAGGGAAAGGGAAGTGTTCGAGCGGCGTACAAACTTTGCATGAGCGTTTAAATCAGCACGAGCGCGGACGCACATCCACGTGGGTGCACACGCTAAAAACACAAACACAGATCATCCTCTGTATGATGGTGTCGCAGCTCTTGGGGCTTGAAGCAGCTGACTGCATCTCCACCCTGACTGGCAGTCTGGTAGGAACAACTCGCTGCAAACTTTTCCAAAAGCTTCCTGCAGAATGCAGAACATAGAAAGAGCAAACACATATTTTCTATTCTTCTTCATGGCTGAGACAGATGTATTCAAATTAGGCTTCTGAATAATTATCGTGAGTCATGAGCAAATCAGCCTAAGTGAATCACATTAGGATAACGCCAAGACTGACAGGAAGCCGTGCCAGCTCTGGACTCACTTCTGGAACGCTGATAACACAACAGCAAATATGCCCTGCGTCAATACAGCTCAGTAAATCTCTGAACACCTTGGAAAAGCGGGATTTCTGTGTGAAACCCCGAGCATAGGTAAGTCTAGAAGAGTTCTAACCACTTTTTGAAGGGATTCAAAATGAAACATGGCAATAAACCCCCCCCCCCAATAACCCATCACTGTGAAAACATGCAAATCAAAAGTCATTTAATACCCTGATTATAGGCCAAAAAGTTGATTGACGCAGCAAAAGCATTTTTACAGCGATGGCTGACACATCAACTATGTCTCTCTCACTCCGGTTTGCAAAATATCCTTTTCTTATGCTTCAGCAAACAAAAGGTGTCGAATCCTTGCACATATCTAAACTTTCTCCCCCTCCCGTCTGCCCACTGAAGAAGGCCTGAGCCCAGAATAGCATCCATTCATGTATCCCAGTTTTCGTCATTAAAGCGAAACAAATACTGCACCAGAAAGAGGGACAAAGACAGAAAGGAAAGGAAGAGAGGGGAATACTTCCTGTGCTCGGATGAAAGGAGAAACACAAAGAGTTTTTTGTTGTGCATCAGAGAGAGTCTGCCTCTTTGCACTCATGCTGTAATAAACGCACGGTAAAGCGAGCACGCGCAGCCATCGCTGAAGGAAAGAGAGAACTCCTCATCAGTGCATGACAGATATTTATCTCCTTTATTTTCTTGGACAATTGGGGGTTGAAAACATGCAATGAGCCACATCAGCCGCTGAAAAGCCTTACTGGAGGAGGTGCGCCCACATTTCTAAACCAATATGCAATTTGCATCACTGTAGAGCATTAATCATTCTTCGCAGTTTGATTGAGACATGGTGGTGAAAAGGAGGGAGGAACAGGAGGAGGAGGAAGAGATGGAGAGGAGGCCATATCTCAGCCCTAGAAAAGAGTCATCAGCACTGAAATCAATACTCAGGCAAGGACACGTGGAGACCACAGAGAGAGTTATTTGAGCTGGAAACAATCCTTCACCGGGAATATCCACAAACTGTATGGTGCTGAGTCCCTACCTGGTACATGTAGGTGTTAAAGTGGGTCCCATTCTGAAGGTGGATCTTCACTGTTGGGTTCATGGTGAAGGCTAAACATATCAGATCCCTCAAACAGACCCCCCATAAAAAAGAGAGAAGGAAACAGGCAGAGAAGATGAGGAGTGATAGGAGGAGAGGGCAGTGAAGGTGGAAAAGGGGGGGGAGGCTAGGTCCTCTGAGTCGTGGTCGACACTGAGTGCAAGCAGGGCTGAGATTTCTGTGCTGCTCCCTCTGCCCTCCGTCAGGGACAACAACACTCCGCCAGTCAGCCTGCTCTAACTGCAGGCGGGACGAGAGACATCGGGGATGAGGGGTAAGGAGAGAGAGGGAGGGAGAGAGAGGGAGAGAGACACAGAGAGAGAGGGAGAAAAGAAGGGGGCGGGAGAGCAAGGGTTGGTGAAGCAAACATGGATGACTCTGATCAGAGAGAAAGGCAGAATGAGAGAAATAATGGTGATGACGGAAGGGAGGAGGAGACATAGTGGCTCATAGTGATCAGCTGGAAGGAAGAGGCAGGGTTTGGGAGGGCTGCAGGGGGCTCAGGCCACCTGTTCTCTACGTATACTCGCACACATGCATGCACACGCACGCTCAACGTGGAAGTTCAGGCACTCTGAGGGAGTTTTTTAAGTCACATTTGGAACTAATGCCAAGAATTAGCATGAGATTAAACGCTCTATTTCCTCCTTAGGAAAGAAAAAAAAAAAAAACTCCAGTCACTGCTTACTCAACACAAATTCAAGAGACCCATTTTCCTCCAGCATGACATTGTGCATGCTGATTCTTTCTATTTATAAATGGCAGCCTGTTTCGTCCCTCCTCTCTCAGTTGGATTCCACAGAGCGTGCACTTGACTAGAGTCTGAAACACCTTCCGGTGCTTTCAAACAGGAAAGAATATCAAGTACATTTTATCATCATATTGTTAGCATTGTCTGCACTACAAAAGGTGTCATCTGACTTGTGAGTATTAATTTCTTTTCTGGTGCCGTGACACGGTTTAAGCGTCAACCAAAATCACACCTGATTGTTTAAAAGATAATGTTAGCAGGCGACATGGTTACAAATTCATGAAGCCGCTGAGTCCTTTCACCACCTAAAGTAGACAGCATCATTATTAAGCGGCACTGATTTTACATGGTAAAGTTGTATAATCTCTTCTGTGGTTCTGACAGAGCTTCGTCAAGTCTGAGAAAATAACCCTGAGTGACCATTCTTTGTGTCTGAAACACATGTGGTGTTGACCAGGCGGAGAGCGCCCAACAAAAGTTGCATCATGAAAATTGTTAGATCTAAGCTTTTTGAAGCTAGGGGTCAGAAAAGTCAGGATATCTCAACCACTCTTACTTTGATTTTTGACCATTTCTCTATTTTTAAATGTGTCTCTCACAAGCTCTAAAACTTCAGAATGCTGCCCTTTAAACACTGATTTCATGATTCGCTGTTCACTTCAGTCTGTTTTCCTGCACTGATGTTTAGTTACGGTAAAATATCAGCGGCTAACAACATCAAATGTGGAGAAATTGTCATGAAGCCCCTCATCAACTCACTGTTCTGCCCAAATGGATTCAAAATCTATAACTTAACAGACTATAAACATCACACATACTCTCAATATGTGCACATTAGCCACCTCTAAATAAAAAAAATGTATTACTCTTACAGTACCTGACCCTGCCTGCACATAAAGTACATGGTACACAATCTTGCCTATAGAGGTAGTTTGTTGTCCAGCTCTTGTATTTATATTTAGTTATATATTTAACTTTGTCAACATAATAAATTTACACTTGTCAACATACTCGGCCTCACTCTAATTCTGCAAAGACACACCTCAGCTCAAAAAGGTGTTACAGTGGAGCGTCTCTGATGAAGTTATGAGCAGAATCTAATCACTTACAGCTAATTTTACTGTTTGTTAATTGTCATTCTGCTATTTTCTCGTCTATTGATTCATAAATTTCTCATCCATCCTGTTCTGCATTGCTTCATCACTCACTGGGCTCACCCACTCACTAATGTTCAGTCAGTAAAAAAAAAAAAAAAGTGGATAAATGTAGAAAAAGAAAATGGTTTCTGTCTGCAGGTCTACTTGCTTGCACCTGGTTGTCAAGGAAACAGGGTTCACACAAGAGGGAGATGAAACAGTAAGTCCCCACGCATAAAAACATTCTTCAGTGATTGTGGTGACTTCCACCAGCAAATAACTACCTAGCTCCAACCTTTAGCGTTACATCCACTGAGTAGGCCAACACGCTGGTCACTGCTGCCATTTGAGGTTAGTGGTGAGACAGAGACCCCTACTGGCAACACAAGGTACTCACACAAAGTAGTAGCAAACCAAACCAACATGTTTGCACAGAAACATGCAAAAAAAATATGCATGTGTGGAGGCCGGTGTAGAGTTTCCAGAGAGAGAGAGAGGATGCTCCGAAAGGAGCTTGACTAATTGCACACGCTGCTAAGACTTCATGTATGGTAATAAGTTCTCATCCTTCATACCAGTGGCAGAACCTGAGATTTATTTGTTAGAGACGGAAAGAATAAAAAACAAGCAACTCAACACGCAGACAAACACACCACAAAATGCACATGAACATCAGCAGTACTGACAAAAACACCAAAAACTCAGCAGCATTTTCTGCAGCAGAATTCACAGAAGTAGGAGACCTCTGGCTTTAAAAAAAAAAAAATGTATCTGGCAGTCTTACAGTTTTCTCTCCTTGCTACCTTAGTCTCTCTCCTCTCTTGCTGCTGCCACTTGATTACTTCTTTCACACTCTATCCACTCCAGCTCCTCCATGCTTGCTCTCTCATCCTTTTTTCCCTCCTTTGCTTTTCCTCCCTTCCCTATTTTTCTCAAGCGTTGCTAATCTCAGCTGAACCTTCCCTCGACGGAAAGCAGCCATTTTACATCATAGCATAACATGGAGCAGAGTAGGAGTCCAGCCATCCTCACTGTTGTATTTACAACCACAGATAAATTAATACGTTTCTTTATTATTAATGTCTTACGCTAACCCTGCTGAAAACTGGAAAGTGAACTGAGACTACAATGTGGCTGCATTTGCGCCACAAGTCACAAAAATGAAAAATAGTACATGTACTAATAAGTAATAAAACATAATTCTTGTCTCTTGGTGCCTCGGCGCCTATTGCCGCTATATCTTTTCATACGGATATTCAAATTACACATTGTCACCTGACAAATCAGCAAAAGTGTAATGACCTTTTTTAGGACTGCAACTGCAAGATATATTAAATATCAACTAATCCATCAATTATTTTATAGATTAAACGACAATCAATTCTAAAGAAGGTGGAAAAAGTGAAAGATGAAATAAAAAATGGAAAATGTCCATCACATTTGTCCAAAAACATCTGTTTGACTGTTAACAGTCAAAAAGAAAATTGTTCTGGCCATTTTGCTCGACAAGGTTAAGAGTCTACAGCCACGCTACCACACTAACGAGGCGTTCACTATCTTGTTTTTACACTAGCTAATCCCACTAAACTGGATGATGTGAATGTTATTAGATCTGCATGTCCATGTAATATTTGGTCATCAAAGTATTGGATGCAAAAAAAAATGATGGTGAATTCAATAAGAGGGAAGCATTTCAGGACAATCCATTCAATAGATATTTCACCAAAACAATAAATGTCAACCTTGTGGTGCCGCTAGAGGAAGAGTCAGACGATCACCAGAGTTTGTGGATAATAGTTGTCAAGATATTTGAGTCTGAACCAAAGTGGTGGACCAACTAGTTGACTGACCAGCATCCCTGTCCCCAGAGCCGTGCCACTAACAAGACTAAAAATGGCTCAAATCACTAATTTCAGTTCTAATTTTCTGATCCTCGTGTCACCTGTGGAAACTTTGATTTTTTTTAATCTACACACATTGCTGCTTCCCTACCCAGATATCAGACCCAATCACTCTGGGCAGATTTATCCATCCTTCTAGGTCACCACCTTCCTCATCACCTCATTCTCTTGCTCCTCCTTCTGCTCTCCTTTTTTCCCCCCCCTAGTCTCCTCTGTCACCTCCTCCCTTCTGCCCCCGTCCAAAGCACCTGTGTCAGCTCAGTCTATCTCTCCTGCTGTCCTCATCACTCAGTTGGAACGCGCTGCTTACCTCCCTCCATCTCTCCTTCACCGTGTCCTCCTCCTCCTCCTCCTCCTCCTCAAGCTCCTGGTCAGCCCGGAGGGAAGCCTATTACTACCGCAATGCACACAATCATTGCAAACAACAGACACTGATTGTGTACACACTCACATATGAGCTGTGCATGCCTCCGCAGCTAGTCTGGGAAAATGTTTCTATCCACGTAGAGGTTAAAATATGTTAATCATATTCTGATTATTCAGAATAAACAGAAAGTCGACATGAAAAGCAATGCTTAACCAATCCATGATACACACATACACGGTTTCGGTCAAGTCTGGCTCGTTACATTAATATATACACCCCTACTATACACAGACAGACCACACACACACACGCTCCGTCCGTCCCAGCTGCTCTGCTTTGCAGATGAAAGTGTATCTAGAGGAAAGCAGGAGATGCATCAAAGACATCTGTATTAATATTACTCTTCATATTCAAAAGTAAATAAACTGCTCCATCCAGCATCATTTTCAATAATCTCTTGTCTCTCCAATCCTTCATGTAGCTAAAATCGGCCGTGAGTAATGGGCAGCCTAGGTGTTGTGTGTGTGTGTGTTTGTGGAGGTCGTGAAGGCTGCTCTTGCCCTTCACAGAGTGCGAACTGCAGTGGCAGGATGTAACTCTACACCACTGAGAGAGAGAGAGAGTGTGTGTGTGTGTGTGTGTCTACAGTAAGTCTACAATAACTGTAACTGTAATGACAGAGGCATGACAAGCACCTCTCATGGTGCCTGAAAGCGAGGCGTCACGCTGCTGTCCTGTCCTTCTCCAGCAGTCTCTGTCCTTCTTACACTGGAAAGACACACGGACGGAAACATGGAGACTAAATATAAAACCACTACTCGTACTAAGCTGTATTTTTCACATTATTGAGAGAGCTGACATGATTATAAGAATATTCCACTTCAATTCAATTATTTTATATAGCACCAAATCATAACGGGCGTTATCTCAGGTCTCATATAGAACGGGTCGAGACCGTACCACTCGTACGGTGGCAAGGAAAAGTTTCCTTTAATATACATGTATGTAATTTTCTGATGGTAATTGTGAGTAAACGCTTGAGATCAGCAACAAATTAATTCAGCGCTTCCTCTTCGGCACGTTCTGCTAGGTTAAAGGATTAAAGTCTCCACCGTTACACAGTCTACACATCCCGTGGGACTACAATACCCTTGAGTTTGATCCCGTGTCAGGGATGCACAGATGTTTTACACTGGGGCTAATTATTGGAATATATATTTCTACTGTACACGTATAAATGTAAGGTCTTTTATTGTAACATTTGTATATATACATAATAATTAATACTCATAAATCATAACAAGGCTGGAGGTTGACTGGTAAAATATGTGAAACTCATGTTATTATACTTGAATAAGACTAATTAGTATTCGTTGTAAGAGTATGTAATGTAAACAAAAGAATAAACAGAACAAAACAAATATTTGGTGAGGCAATGGGAGCTTCCCCCCCCCCCCACTTTTTAAAGCAGCGTTCTTCACAGTGTGTAAACAAGATTTCTCTTTTCTGTGCAGGGACGCTATTATTACACTATCAGTAGGAGTGGCATCATTTTTCCAAACCAAATCCAGGCTGAGAGGTGTCACTTTTGGTGCTTTGTTACAATAAACACAAGCCGCGGTACACTGGGTTTAAATTGAGTAAATCTGTCCATTTCATTCTTCGTTAGGTTGCTCCAGCTGACATTTTAAGTGCACTATATGAGATCACGATCAGTCTGCTTCACGATCAAATGGATAAATAGATTTAACACTCAAAAGAAGATATCTTTATGCTGCATCCACCGGAGGAAGCTAATATCTTCACACTCGGGTATAAAAGTCTAGTTTGTTGTAAAGATTCTGCTTTACTTCACGGTGTAGCATCTCTATTATATATTCACACCACAAGTCACACAATCATGTCACAGACTGCTATTTTGAGTGAAAACATATTTTCTCACTCCGCACCTGCTCATCAGGGTGTGATAGGTGCTGGTTTGTTACAATTGATTTGTCAGTTTAATGCTAAATAACCTGCGTTATTCCTTTCCCCCCCTCCCCACTCCATCCATAAATTTACGTCTCTCTATCTGACTTCTACACTTCATCACTTCATCGATTCTACTGTGGGTCCCCTCCTCATCTCGAGTCCTCATCCAGCCGGTGGAAAAAAAACAAAACAAAAAACTGCTCATTCAACATCATAGCCTTTGGGAGTGCTGTTGTTGTGTGATGGTGGCAGAGAGAGGGAGAGAAAAGGGGGAGAGTGAAAGAGAGAGAGAGAGAGGAGCGTGGAGAATGTATCACGAAATACTTTCTCTCATGCAGGTTCCTAAAATACTCAGCTTTTCTTTTCATAGCTCAGAAAACACACACACATGCACACACACACACACACACACAGATATGAGGCACCAGCCCCATGTAGAGTCACTTCTTTATTCAGATACACATGTTAAAACAATATATAGCGAGTGTTAGATTGAAATCTGAGCTATGTTCACATAGCAAATAGGTAGAGCTCCTTCTGCAAGTTACTTACACACACACACACACACACACACACACACATTTCTGCAGTCATAGTGTTGTTTGATGTGGACTATAACGCTTTAATGAAAATCTAGTGCCTAAACTTCATTGTGCGTTAGCGGGTGAACATCTCGGTGGATGTTTGTCGTCGTTCTGTAAGAGCTCACACGACAGGAAACAGTAAACACACACCGAGGAAGCAGCACACAGCTCTTTTAAAAAAATCTCTAATCTGGTCCGTACTATGATGGCCATGGTATGAAAGATTGCATCCTGTGTCCACTGCTAATGTAGGAATGTGTGTGTGTGTGTGTGTGTGTGTGTGTGTGTGTGTGTGTGTGTGTGCGTGTTCGTACAGCCATCACAAGGCCATGGATGATTTATTTATGAAATGTGATTTTTCTTTCTCGGGCACTCCAGCCTTGTAACTCAAACTCACATACACACACACACACACACACACACACACACACACACACACACACACACACTGGTCACTCTCAATCATACTTTGCTGTTACACTGATGTACAGTATTTGCTCTACCAAGAAATGATTTTGTTTATTTCGGGATATGAGGATTTAAATCCTGTGTGTATAATAAGAACATGTTTGGGGAGGAATGGGGTCATTTAATGTGTGTGTGTGTGTGTGTGTGTGCCTATACTGTGTTTGTGTGTGTGTGGTCACTGTAGCAGTCCCTTATTTTTCCTCTGGTTTAATCCTCACAAAGTACCATTCCCTCCTCTTATGACTCATACGGTGGCGGCTCATTTTCACGGAGAATACAGGCGCTTTTTTATGTCACAGTGTGCGTATGAGTGCTTTCACATATTTTCATACTAACAATAATCCTGAACTGTGTCAGGACTGGAGTTTAATTATTCCTGCATGCCTTGCGATGTCTGTACTTGTGCACTTGTATGCAGTGCACTCTTTAAGGCCAGTCTGTGAAAAAAAAAAAATAGAGGAGAGAGGAGGAAATATTTATGTGAGTGGGTGTGGCACGGTTGCGTGAGTAACTTCTCTGCTACTTCTTTGCTCTTTTTGTGTGTGTGCGTGTGTGTGTGAAGTGAAGCCAGTCACACTGAGTGACTGAGTGAGCTCATCTGTTCTGAGGCTCTATAAATATTGTAGGTGCCATGTGCCTGCAGTAGACCTTCTCAGTAAGCTACTGTATGATGTCATCCTGGCACACCTCTAACCACACACACACACACACAGCTGTGCTGCGAAGGCCTAATATCCATGGCAACGCTGGGGTGTGGTAGGTAGGGATGCAGAGCCCACGGCTGTTTAATGAATCCAGCAGCTCAAACATCTTCAAACTTCTATATTTCTTTATTTCCCCCCACAGTGTTCCTGTCCTTTATTATTCTTCTCTTCTCCCCATTCCTCCTGTCATTCCTTCATGGTATTTCTTCCCATTTCCTTCCCTTCATTTCTCCTGTTACCCATCCTCACTTCCTGTGTTGGATTTCTGTTTTCACTCTTCTGTCCTTTTTCACCTGAAGTTCATTTGCAGGAACATGAAAAAAAAAAAAAAAATGGAAGGTCAAATCTGAAATCCATACCATGATGACTTGCATAACTGAAACCATTAGTTATACAATCAATTATTCTATCTGCGAGATGAATCAGCAACTATTGTTAAAACCGTGTATCAAAAATCTAACTTTTGCTTGTTTTTATTGTCCTCTATGAGAGTAAATTGAATTTATTTGGAGTTTGGAACTTTTGGTGAAACAAAACAAGACTTTCAAAATGATTATCTGTTAGTTGTAGCTCTTCAAACTGACCTAAAAGACTACAAGATTCTCTCACTCTTCACTCAGTGGACGTCTGTATTGAATATGTGCATATTCAGTAGTTAATAAATCCTTTGTCTGACTAAATAAGCAAATACTGCCGTGACATGATGGTCTTTCCAGGCGATGGATCTTGTTTCCTCTTGAAGCCACTGTTTTTGACAGCGTATACATTTAGCTTCATTTTGATTTTCTATCATCTTTACTGAAGATGACATCTCTGACATGTCCTGTACCAGCTATTCTTGATCTGTACCCCAGCTCCAGTTTCTCAAACTGTGGAGTCGTATTCTATCTTTCCATGTTAGACTGACGTGGAACAACGTTGCCTCACACATCACAAGTTCCCACAGTCTGTTTAATATTTAAATTGCTAGTTTTGTCCAAGTACTGGTAAAAACATCTAAAATATTCAGTTTACTATCATAGAAAACTAAGAAAAACCAACAAATATTCACACATGAGAAGCAGGAGCCAGTGAACTTTTGGCTTTACTGCCTAAAAACGACTTTAATGATTGATTATTAAAATAAGATTCTGGCTTTGGCTTGGCTTTTAGTAGATTTAGTTAACGTCCCGTTCCTGTTTAGAATGAACCAACACAAAGGACGTAACCACCCGCTGCCTGACAGTGACTGGTTGTCTGTATAGAGGATTAGAAATCACATATTGTTCTACTTTTGCATTACAGGATTGCTCTACACATTGTGATTTAACTAGCCTAGCCTAAGGTGATAGAACAAAATAAACAGAGCATGAAACACGCGGGACAGTATCCACACTAGCTTCTTCCTGTTTGCTCTGTCCTGGTCAATCACTGCTTTCATCATCTAGTCCCTGTGAACAGGGGATTCCTCCACATAGTCCTTCAGCCAGACCCACTAACACACTGAGCGGCTCAGCTTTGGCAGCTGATAAGAAGCAGTCATGAAGGTTGAAGCTGCACAAGCCAACACATGCACAGACAGAGAGAGAGAGAGAGAAACAAATAGTCTTTCATAGTGTAGCTACTTGCAACTTCATCTCATCTCAGGACACATCCAGGTCACGTTTACACATCATGTTAATCACATGAGAGGAAATATGCATACACACACACACACACACACACACACACGCATGTGCAGAGACACACAAACATTCCAAGTTGCTGACAGTTGGTGTCCTACGGGACAGAAGGTGTCAGGAAGTCAACATCATCCCCTCTCTCTCTCTCCCCCCCTCCCCCCGTTTCCATGGAGACTGAATTTGCAGGGCTAGAGGTGAGAAAACCCTGAGTCTGCATGTGAACACACACACACACACACACGCACACACACAAAGCATGTATGGAGTCCGACTGTCTGACAAGCTGAGGTGGCGAGTAGGTAAAAGCACAGACAGAAGGACTGCAGGATATCGATGAATGTGCCGTATATGTTGTGCGTGGATGTATGTCGGTGCCTGTGGGACTCATTGGCGATGTGCCCTCAGGGTGAGAGGGGAACACTGGAGGGACGGATACATATTCCGTTGGGTCAGCATTAAACAAGCTCCAACTGGATCTGTTCCCACCGGGGCGTTGTGTGTAGTCTTTATGTGTGTCTGTGTAGTATGAACGTGTGTGATAACAACGATGCACCGTAGGTATGAAATGTCATTCGAGACAGCGAGGGCAGGAGAAGAAGAGTTTTTGCAGATGACGGGAATAAAAATAACCCGATGACGAATTTAGATGATCGTGCAGTAATAATAAATGCCCTACATACATTTGACATTGCAAGCAGTGACCGCGGCGTTTAATGCTTACTTAACAGCTCATTTTCATGAATGGAAATAAAGCATAAACTCTCGCTTGCAGAACTGTGGAGGCTTTCCCCAGGGTGTGTCAGTTCGAATGCTCTAAATCAGTCACACTGGAAGGATTTAAGCAGCTGTTTATGGAGGTTTGCCAATCAAGAGCGAATGCAGTTGTACTGCATTAACTGTTAATCTGTAACTGGCTGTAAAGATGGATGGCTTGTTAAAGTAGCAGGAATAATAAACATAAATGATGGATCAGTGCAGGGCCTCTGTTAAATACAGGCCTTCTCAAATGATGACATCAATATTAAACTAAAAATATTTGTATCACTGTTACTGTATATCCTGCTTTCTGTATTCTCTTATTATCACTTACCCTCACTCTTCAATATGTTGAGTTGTTTATGAGCAGGGAGGTCTATTACTGTAATTTGGCAACCATGGAAACAGTATAGAGTTACACAACAACAGACTGCAGACGACAATGTGTGCTTAAAAGAAAGACAATAGGAAAGAAATATCGAATCGAATTCTTTCACTGTAAAAAAAAAAAAGTGTGTGTGTGTGTGTGTGTGTGTGTGTGTGTGTGTGTGTGTGTGTGTGTGGTGGTGGAGGGTGCATGCTACAATGCACCCACTGCCGAGGCAGAAAGTCCACAGCCAATCTGGACCAATTAAAGCACAGATCTGTGGGTGTCTGTGTGTGTGTGTGTGTGTGTGTGTGTGTATGAGTGTGTGTGATGTGTACACTCCTCCAGGGAACCCCACCATTACTTGGTTCACAAAAGATGGCAGAGAGATCTGAGAAGAGAAGAGAAGAGAAGAGAAGAGAAGAGAAGAGAAGAGAAGAGAAGAGAAGAGAAGAGAAGAGAAGAGAAGAGAAGAGAAGAGCTGACACAAGATGCTGACATGCCTGCAGTCGCTCAGAGAGGGCTGAGAGACGGAGACATGGGGAGAGGAAATGGAGGATCAGAAGATAGGAGAAGGCAAAAATGAACAGATCACAATGACAAAAGGATGTGACTGAAACTGGAGAGGCACAGGATGGAAAGGAATATTGGTGGATTGCAGCGGAAGTGAAGGGAGGGGGCTGTCAGATGCAAGCTGAGGAGCTTCATATGTGACCTTTATGTAACTCAACTACAAGCACTTCCTCTCTATCACTCTCTATCCATCTCTTATTGACTTCCTTCATTCCTTCTCTCATTTGCAAGAGGACACTTTTTTTTTTTTTTTAGATTATTTTTTGGTCTTTTTCAAGCTTTTATTTTGATAGAGACAGCTGAAGAGTGACAGGAATGTGGGGAGAGAGAGACAGGGAATGATATGCGGGAAAGAGTCGAACCCTGGGCTTCCGCAGCGAGGACTGAGCCTTCGCACATGGGGCGGCTGCTCTACCAACTAAACACCGCCCCGACACATGCTTTATGGTGTCAAAATTAAAACAGCTTTCCGTGGGGGCTTTTAGAAACCCTTACTAAACTTGAGCAGAGGGGATGAGTGCATGCCCACTCCTCCACTGTAGTTACCACGGCATTGTTCACAGTAGTTGCAATTAAAATTTTAATCTAATTTTTATGTTTCCCCTATGAAATTTTAAAAGCTGTCAGCTCACAGCTGTCATGCATGGAAATCAGGAGTAAGTGGCAAGTGTATAAATCCATTACTGTGTCAAGGTTATGCATGCAGTGCTGTTTGCCACTGTGAGACTGACTCACCTAATTCTATAATTAAACACAACTCTGGTTAACAAAGCAAGTCAAATGTGTCCTCATGGTAAATTATGAGAATTATTAACATTCAGAAAGGAAAATGAATAACAGGACTGCAACGTTTCTGTGGGGTAATTTTAGAAATGACCTATACAGTTTTTAACAGAGTGGAGTTATTTCAGACACCATGAAGTCACAAAGTCCTGGCAGTTGGAGCATCTTTGAGGCTTTCGAGTCCACTATTTTGGTTGAGAGACCAATCAAATCATAGGTCTTAAAATGATGCTTGAAGCTAAATATTACTCTTCATAGAACATTCATCATTTAAATATACTGGGATCTTTTTGCCCATTTACAGTGATGAAGCCTTTTAAATTTCTACAGCCGTGACATGCAAAACATTCACGCCGATGGCCAAAACTGGCTGAATTATCCAGGAGAATACAGCGTTTCTGTGTTTTACACACCTCTAATGAAAATGTAACAGACAACACACTGTGTATATGTGTCTCATACATTATACTAGCACAATATTTTACATGCACGCACTTAAGTGGTTGCCCTTTCTTGTGCACCTGCATTTAATAAAGCACCAACTTTATTAAATGCAGAGCCCCATTAGGATCTGAGAGCTTTCCAAAACAGCTCATACCCTTTTTTTATTATTTGCAGGAAAATTATACCATATTCTTGTTCAGAGCCTATAAATGGGAGCTTGAGTCACATCATGCTATAAAAGGCATGGTAAAAGTTTATTTGAAACGTATTGTTCATAACCTGTTCAAGAAAATGTCACATCATTCCATCAATTATTTCTAAGTTTGCATTAAACATACATTAAATATTTGTGAACCAAATTAAACTGTAGATCCTAACTGGCAGAACACTACACTTATTTAAGAATGTAGTAAAACTTTCTCTGTATGAAGCTGTATGGGTGCACTGTTTGACAAAGACTGCCTCTGTGGTGTATAGTATAGTATAGTATAGTATAGTATAGTATAGTATAGTATAGTATAGTATAGTATAATATGGTATAGTATAGTATAGTATAGTATAGTATGGTATGGTATGGTATGGTATGGTATAGTATAGTATAGTATAGTATAGTATAGTATAGTTTAGTATAGTTTGGTATGGTATGGTATGGTATGGTATAGTATAGTATAGTATAGTATAGTATAGTACAGTACAGTATAGTATAGTATAGTATAGTACAGTATAGTATAGTATAGTATAGTATAGTATAGTATAGTATAGTATAGTATTATAGTATAGTATGGTATGGTATAGTATAGTATAGTATAGTATAGTATAGTATAGTATAGTATGGTACAGTATAGTATAGTATAGTATAGTATAGTATAGTATAGTATAGTATAGTATAGTATAGTATAGTATAGTATAGTATGGTATGGTATAGTATAGTATAGTATAGTATAGTATAGTATAGTATGGTACAGTATAGTATAGTATAGTATAGTATAGTATAGTATAGTATAGTATAGTATGGTACAGTATAGTATAGTATAGTATAGTATAGTATAGTATAGTATGATAGTATAGTATAGTATAGTATAGTATAGTATAGTATAGTATAGTATAGTATAGTATAGTATAGTAAAAGGCATCTAGAAACTGCAAAGAACTCCTATTGAAGAAGTCCTGGCAGACCCAATGTGCTGCATGTTATAGCAAACAGACAGAGCTACCATCAGTCTTAAGCCAAACAGAATGCTGTTGACTACAGGTGCCTAATTATAGTTATGCAGATCTAGGCCATTCCCAATTGCATATGCCACAGGCCTTTTCCAATTAAGTAGTCAGAAGCAAGCGTTACTCGGTGAACTTTGTTCTTTGTTCACATTCTCTACTGCTAGGGTGTTTACTATGAGTACATTGAGTTTTAAACCAAATTCAAGGTGTTCAAAAACATTTAAAAGGCATCTGGTGTGACTGTGTTTAAGTGTGTGTGTGTGTGTGTCTGCTAGAGTAAATGAAAAGGCTATTGGAGTGTGCAATTGAGGGCAAGAAGCAAGGCGGTGTAGGGCACACAGGAACGGAGAGAGAGAGAGAGAGAGAGAGAGAGAGAAAGCAGCTAAGTGTGAATGATGTACTTCTTGTACTGGGGCAGACCACGTCACAGCCCCCATTATTCTAATGGGACACCACAATGCTTACTGACCTTCATCATCGACAGACAGCGCTGGCCACGGAGACGACAGTCTCAGTTATTCATACAATTACAATATGTGGGAGCAGTGCAGGCTATTAGCGTTGTAATTGGATGTACTACATGGACTTTACAACGCAATCATAAAACAAATGTTTCCTTGGCACCAGTGAAACAGTACAACACACATACACAAACACCCATAAGCACCCATTTAGAAAAATGTTCTCACACTACTATAGACATATTAAGACGCGCCAGACCTCGTAGTTTAATGAGCTGATTTAGATCGAATTCAAGCACGCATGCAGTTGCTAAACAACATATTCGTGCATACACTTCCACACGTTAATAAAACGACTTTTTAAGATTAATTCATCTTCGGCTTATCAATCTAATACCAAGAGGCTGAAATCAATCAAAGATTGTAGAAGCTTGTGCCCCAATCTGACATCCTAGCAGCTGTGCTTCCACCTCATGCAGCCAGAGCAAAGCTGTAAGTACAGTGAACCGGTGGAGAGATATGAAGCATTATCTGACAGAACGATAGCTAACTAATAGACCTCTCAGCACACATGCTTAAAGCCATCAGCGCTGATAAGACAGAGTGAGGGAGCACAAGAGATAGAGAGTCAGGGAGAGACTGAGGAAGAGAGGGGGAAAAAAAAAGGGACGGGAGTGAGACTTTGATGAGCGAGAACAGATCAGTGTGTCTGTAATTTCAATATGCGTATTGGATTTTCACTGAGTCAACTCAAGTGTGTCACAGGGTGATTTTGAACAACAGGTCTTTGTGCTTTATGGAAAAAAAACAAAACAAAAATGCACAAAAACTAATTAAACCAAAGATGATACAAACAGAACAGAACAGCTTCACCACACATTGAAACAGGGAAAGAGCTCGCATGCGCGTGTGCAAAAACACACACACACACACAAAATGTGCACACACGTTCGAGTGTCTGCACCAACCCACGTGTCTGTGAATGGAGCTGGAAGTAAATGAATAACAGACTGCAGCTGAGAACTGAGGCATGTTTGTAAGTGGTGCTCAATAAACAAGTCTTGATTTAATACAGAGACAAGACGATCTAAGAGCTTTCTGTGGATGTACGTGCTCCAAAAATATCTTATTAGTTTCTCTGGCTCGTACTTAGTGAACTCGCGCTGTTCAAATCAGCCTCAGGTAGCGTCTGTTCGGTTAGTGTAAAGCTGGTGTATGTCAACATGTATTTATCAAAGCCTATACTCACAACACAGTGTCTGGCCAGCCATGCTAGTGCTCTGAGCTGGCTAACATCTCATTCACATCAGCACATAAATCTTTCTCTGTGAGACACATCCAAGTTTGAGTGCTATATGTGTGTGTGTGTGTGTGTGTGTGTGTGATGTATCAGCCCAGTTGGACACTTACAATATCAGGAAGTGCTGACTTGGTGTGGGCAATTCATCACTTAGACCATTTTGCAAGATATCAACACCTCTATCTAACCCCGTTTACCTGGATTAACGAATTGAGTACTCAACAATCTCATGTGATCAGATTCTATGTTTTATAGCCGGGGTCTTTTGTGTCTACCAATCAATGAACGTTTTACTTAAATATGCACTCCGTGCCTTTAAAACGAAGGTGATGTGACATATCTATACGACTTATTTGGAAGAAAAAACAGAAGTGAACATGAGTTATTACCCAAACTTCACTGCTCTGTAGTTTATGTAAGACAGTTAAAGCCGCACTCAACAATATTTTTTATATTAACAATGAAAAGTGTCACTCATTGTGACAGTCCCACAGATAGTTATCATGAGACTCATCAGTTTTCATCTCTACAAAACATTTTCACATGTTTAGTTACTGATTTTTTTTTACTGGTTTTAAAGCTAGCGATGTTACTGTTTTGGTTTGCTCTCCCTTCAGTTTTGTTTTCAACTGCAGCAGGCAGCTATTTTCAGTAAAAAAAATAAATAAAAAAAGCTCTGATAAACTCACTGTACACAACCTGCCCGGCACCAAAGCAGACAGCTGACAAAGTTAGCAACTAGCTGGTGGAGCATATGGAGCATCTAGCAGCTATGGACAGAAACAACAACTCAGAACTGTTGCTAGTGTTGCTCTGAATCTGCTGGGTTTTCATAACTTGTCAACGTTGTGTTAACGGTTTGTACTGCTGCAAAAGAAATCGCAGCTCTATGGGGTTTAAAAAAAAAAAGGAGAACAACATCTTCTGAGTTCTAGGAAAATCAGTTTTTGAATAGTAATGTTGAGTTGTTTGGATGTTCACTTGGATAACGTTATTGACATACAGACTCTGGGACTACTTGTTACTAACGTTATCATCATATCCATGATTACAACGCAAGTTGAGCTATTCAGCCAGAGTGCCTACTTAATGTTAACGTTTGCCCCTGATGGTTCAATATTCTTTATGCTAAGATAATATGAGCATGGGTAATATTATCATAACCACAATGTATGTAGAGATTTTTATGTCATTATATTGGGTACTCATTTGAATTAAAAACATCTTTTTGCTGTTTAATCATGCCACTTCTTGAAGGCCACCAATAAAATAGCGATAGATTTTTTTCTGTTGTGGGTAAATGTCACTCACAGATGCACATTTGATTAAATGTTCTGTAGCCTTTTCACATAACATGCATAAACACACAGAGATCCAAATATATGCGTCACAGGAGCCATTAGCCATATACGGCAATATTTGTCCTACCACTCTGTCCTTCTCACAAATCCTGAATTTCACTCGCACCGCCACGCCTCTCAAATCTCCACGCGCTTGTGTGTGTGTGTGTGTGCGGTGCGTGTGTGGGTGTTATTGACAGTCAGCAGGGTGTGTGTGTGCTATGTTGTGAGACACTGACAAGCTGTATTTCATGGAGCAGATGAAGCATTTTGAAGTTCTTTAAATCCTTTAAGGGTCCAGCCGGGACTTAGCTTCTGATGTCGCCGCCTGCTGCTGCTGCTGCTTAAGTCTCTTGCTGGGAACGAACTTGGGTCTAGAAGATGTCGACCCTATTACTGTGTGTCTTGTTTTTTTCCGTTTGTGTCATTACACATGTGGGCGACTGAGAACCTCCCATACTTTTCTGAAACACCCCACCCCAGTCCAACATCCACACCTCCTCCTGCCCACCATCGATGCCTTATCTTATATTCTGAGGGAGTTTCAGGAGGGAAAGTGAACTGACAGAGTTCCAATAGTGTAGTTGTTAGACATGGCAGGGCCGCTGTGGGCTTACCTGCTGGCTGGAAAACTTCATCTCAGATCCTCCTGCTCCTCCTCCTCCTCCTCCTCTTTCTCATTCTGTCCTTCCCTGCCTCCCTCCGTCATTACTCTTGCCTTCCCCTCTGGTGGTCCTGCAACTCCAGTCACTCTGCTCTTATTACCAGGCAGAGGGACCTCAGACACACATACACAATGACTGTTGGTTCTCCCCATTACCAGAGCATGTCCTCCCTGCTGGGGACTGTCAGGTACGCTTGATTTTTCTTTTTCTTTCTCAGCTTACTATCTTTCTATCTCTTTACTAAATCTTCCTCTCTATATGTCTTTCTTTCCTCACTCCTCCCTTCCTTCACTCTCCTTCTCTCTCCCAGGCAGCCAGGGGACAAATTGGCGCCGGCTGAGCCAAATGTGCCTGGTGCTGGGAGCCAGATGGTACTGGCAGAGGGATGGAGGAGCGAGGATGGATGCTACTAAGATATGGAGCGCTGAAGACGTGGTGTGGCATGGCAGTGTGGGGAGCTAGCTTTGCACACTAAGAATCTATTAGTGCTCAGGGGCCTGAAAGCTGTGCACAAGCTCTTGCCAGGGTCCGGTCTGACCTGGTCAGAGCTTTTGGCTTGTTCTTGAATCAAGGTTTGGATGCCATACTGGAAGAAAAGGGAGGATTGTGGAGTGAACGCGAAGGAGAGGAGAGGAGGAGAAGAGACTGACAGATGATGTAAAGCTGTCATGATGCAGCAGGAGGGGGAGAGGATAAGAAAGAGACACAGACAGAGAGAGAGAGGTGTGATGTCAGTCAGCTGCTGGGAGGTATGTTGTTAATTAGACTCACTTCTCACTTCACTTCTGGGGTTATTAAAGTTTATTCCTCTCTTGCAAAATGTTGAGGCTGACCATGGATGTGGGCAGAAGCTCTCTGACTGGTCAATTAAAATGAAAGGTGAGGCAAAGGAACAAGATTAAAGGAAAATCTATCGCAACTTTGGTTGTTTTTTTGTAGTTTAGGCATCCTTCAATGCAACTGGTAACATCGTTGCAATAGCCAAGTAAATTTCTGAGGGTTTAGCAAAGGTTAAAGGGTAAAAATGTGGACCAGACATCCTCCTCTGTAAAGAACAACGTTACCCTGACTGTTTCTTTCAGTCTCATCCTCTCTCTCTCTCTATCTGACACTCACCCTCTCTTTTCTCACAGGGTTTCTTGGTGACACTCAGCTGCTCACTTCATGCTCCACTTTCCTCTCACATCAACCCAAATTTCAGTATTTGGTTCTTACATAACACGTAACACAAGCTTTAGCCTTCAGCAGCAGACCAATGAGACCCCCCCCACCCCACACAATATTCTCCTATCATGGCGCACAAATCTGCCTCAGCCATCCATGCATAAGCAACACTAGCCGTGGGCATGCTAACTCGCTTGCACACACACACGCACACACAGACTCAGGACATGTAGACAGCGCATGCTGACATTTAAGAAAACACAGGCAGTGTGTGTGTGTGTGTGTGTGTGGATGGGTGCAAATGTGAGTAAGAGTGTTTGTGCCTTGCTGAATGTATGTGCGTGTGTGTGTGTGTGTCATGATAAGCTGAGGCCACCTCCACACACATTGCGAGGGGACCTTCAAGCTCTTCTTCCTTCCTCTGCTGCTGTAAGGTCTATTAGCTTTGACATGCACTCCTCACACACTGTACCTGTAAGCAAAACACACCTCTAGTACAGTAACTAAGATGGCTGGGAACCAAGCCTGCAAGGCCCACTCCTGCTGGCCTTGGTTCAAGTAGTATGAAATGCTCTGCTCTCTTCTGGCTGAACCAACTATAGAGAATTAAGCTTGTATATTTATTCATTGCAATACTGGGCTTGATTAAGGTCTATGTTCAGTTTCTTTGTCCTTTATTAGGCCTACACTGATACATTATCTTCATGAAGCACTCTTCCTCATGGTAGGGATCATAAAAGGGATGTCACAATGTACTGACACACCCTGGAGTACACTTATACATCACTGCAGCAAGGTGAGAAGTTAAACTGCTGCATGTCAGCAAAAACAAGATTTTCAGCTGCTGCTAAGTTGCTCTGTAACATTGCCTAAACACAAGCAGAACTACAAGGACTTTGCCACAACGAAGAACAATAAATACAGCATAAAATCTGTCAGATTATTATATCTAACTCAAGCAAATCTCCATTTAGACCAAATGAGGGGATGACCTATCTGACTGTTTTGTTGTCATACAGACACGGGGTGCTTTAAACAATGAGCAATTTGTGTCACCTTCCCTCCCATATGGACTGTGTTGTACCAGATAATTGACTACTGGGTTATTGATGAGTTAGATCAACAGAGCAAGAGTGTGAAAAAAGAGAGATAGACAGAGAGGAAGAGGTCAGAGATAAGACAGAAGGAACAATCAAGGGAGGAATGAAGAATAAAAAAAAGAGAAATGATGCAGTGAAATAAAGTAGTGTAACATGTAGATCACACCAACCTACAAACACTGATACCTGAGACCAGAGGGCTCATACACATAAACATACTGTAGAGGCATACCCTACACGTGCCTCTTTATAGAGGCGGAGTGAATGTACAGTATGCGCACAAGCTATGCTCGTGTGAGTTTGTGTTTATGTGTCTGCACAAGGGTAAAGCAATGAGAAGTCAAAGGACAGGTCAAAGACACGTGTGAGGTCGAGTAAACCACACAACATACAAAAGTTTGTGCGTGTTTGTGTAGATGTGTTTCCGTGTGGACAGCAGGGTTAGAATTTAGGACAAGAGGCAGTTGTTGTTTTGGAAAGGCAGTGTGTATAGTGTGTGTGTGTGTCTTTCTCTCTGTATATTTGTACGCTGGCAAAAATAGCCAGTGTTGTGTCTGACTGGAACAGGTGTCCAAACATCACAACACACACTCAGATACACTGTCGAACACACACCATGAAGCTCACATCCCATCGTAAAGGCTACTGATATGGCGTTGTCTCACAGAGAAACTCAAATAAGAAAATATCTGGTGATTCCAGTGGAAGCTGCTGGTGGACGTCCCTGCTTTACATCATCCTGTCACCAGCCAATGAAGCGATGGAAGAAAATCATTCCTAAAAATGAAATCATGTCATCTAAGATTTATATCAAAGTAGCAGATGTCAAGATCTCTTGATTTTAATCCCTGGTATGGATCAAGTTTCCAAATTTCCACGATGCAATTAAACTTTGACATCCTTCCTATGTGAAGCTTTTTAAAACCCGGCATCCTTAGCAACACTACGTTAATAATTTGAAGTCTCAACTCAAGCCCAAGCTTAAATAACCCTGATGACATCACTTATAACTTATACAACTGTTTTCACAGGCCGAGTTGTACTCCTCACAGTTAAGTCATCTTAATGAGTAAACATGGCGGTGTTCTGCCTGAGGAATAATTAGATATTTTGGGAGAAAGGCTCGGTGTGTTACATATGGAGCTCATGCCGACACTGTTAGCCTAGTTTAGCCTAAAGACTGGAAGCAGGGTGAAAAACAGCTGGCTTTGGACATGCTTCAAAACACACCAGCACTTATTACATTTAGTAATTAACACAGTGTATCTTCATTTATTTCATGTGTAACCTGACAAACATTTTAATGGAGGTTCTGTGCTACAAACAACCAGAACTGTTAATCATAAAATGGATAATTAAAATGGTAATCAACAGCTTCATACAACAAATGATCATTTCTTTATTTCTATTTGTGCACGGATTAAAGACACACACACACACACACACACAGCCAGGCTAGCTGTTACCCATCTGCCATCGGTCTTTATGCTAAACTAAGCTAATTGCCTCCTGGCTTCAAATCCGCTCACAGTAGTGGTATCGACCTTTTCATCTAAATCTCAGCAAGAAGGCACATGAGCTTATTTCCCGAAATGTCTTTAATTTTTAACTGAAGAAAACCTGTCTCTCAAAAATGCCCAATAGGTACAATACGATATCACTGGAGTGAGCCATTTATACTGGTCTCTAAGTCACTGCACAAGACTTCATAATAGAATATGACTAAATAAAATAAAAAATGTTACACAGAATTATAGTACTGGAAGAGCAACAGTGACCTGCTTTGCTTGACAGTGTTGACTCACTGTCTGCTCTCTCTGTGTCACACACACATACTGTATGTACACACACTCACCTCACAACACATTATATCTGACAGGAGTGTGTGTACGTGTGTTTGTGTATAAGCTTGTGCGCGAGTCTGTGTGTGTGTGTTTAAAACCTAATTTGTGTATGGGCACAGCCATCTCTGAGGGCTGTATTAAAGGCATTTTGCACTGTAATGGGCTGACATGTTAATCTGAAACTCTATTCTCTGTAGCTAATGAACATATCCATCCTAGTCTCTGTATTTGTGTGTGTGTGTGTGTTTGTCTGTGTGGGGTGGGGGTGAAATGGCAACGTCGTCCCATTTTTATGATGCTGCTGCTGCTGATGCAAACATAAACTTGAACGCTGATGCCAAGGTGATGTGAGTTTATGTATTTGAAACAATGACGACATTGAAGAGCACTGGACTTGAAATCGCTCACACGCTTTGTTTGTATGTGTGTGTGCTTCATTGTGTCTATATGGATCTGACAGTTCTGGGTCAGACCAGTCCCATGGAGCCAGGAAACCTACAGAAGACATTACAAAACACAAATACACACACATGCACACACCTAGTCTGTGAAGAAGACAAATGTTTGTTAGGCAACGGGGAAGACAAGAGTGGTTGGATTTGGGCAAAAAAAAAAAAAAGGCCTTCCTGCTGTGCCAACACTCATACATCAGTCTACACCTTAGGAGCAGAGAGAACTGAACACTCACAGAGAAAAATACACAGAGCCTGCAACACAGACACTACTGACTGGAGGGCTGCAAAGGAAAGGCGGCAAAAGCAAACGGGGAGCTGTGATAGTGTACCGTAGTCGAGGGCATAAACACACCACGCTATGGTCATGTTGAGCGCAGCTGCGAGTCCGCCTAATTACCGCTGACACATGTAGGACGGTGGGGTCAGTAGCATCGCCAACATTCCTCTAATGTATTCATCACACCCAAACTTGAGAAATCAGATACAGTATGTTATTTTTCCTCACTTCCCTTCATTATTAGAAGATGCAATTTCCACTGACGCATTAAGGGCCAGACTATCGTCATCCTCAGGTGAGCAAAGAGAACCGAGTGGAAATCAATTCCAACTGAAGATTTTCTCATTTCTCAGTGTTGCTTCACTAACGTACTGTCCGTTGCATCATCTCTCCGCTGTGTGGTGTGGAAATGACCATGGCTGTGTTGTGAGCATGCATGAGTTTATGTAGTGTTTTTGAGATAGAGAGAGAGAGGGAGAGTGGAAGACAGCTTATGCATGTGCGCGCCAGTCATAATGTCTGCATAATGTCCCTGAGGTCTATGACTGTATAACTAATACTTGTATTATTGCTAGAATAAAACATTACGCTGAACCAAGCAGGATTAGAAAACAAGCATGACAGCCTCTTCCCACTCTCTCCTCTCTCTCTCTCTATGACACACACACACACACACACCGGGGACATGCATGCATGTGTGGAAGCAAGCAGCCCAGGGCCATGTACACTAGCAAGCGGCCATGTTTCTTTCACAAGAGGCTGCAGTGAGGCTGTCATCGTCGGCATGGTTCTCTCCTCGCTCTTGGATACACACACACACACACGCACGCCGACTGTGACATCATGCCACCGCATTTAGACCAGAGGGTCAGAGGGTAACACAGCTTTATGTGCTGAGGCTTCATTGTCTTCATGCTGGGTGACTGCAACAGCCCTTATTCAGCTCTCTTTCTCTCAGATACACACACTTAAACACACACAGATGTCAAAGATACTCTCCACACGAACACATTACCGCTGACAGGCAGGTCACCGATACAGAGGTGAGGCTGTTTCAGTGAAAAGTGTGGGCCCTGCCTCTTCTCTGACCAGCAGGGCTCGCAACATCTGGCCCAGACTTCAGTCAACATTCTTCTAGCAAACTCTCAACCACCCTAACTCCATCTACCTCCTTTAAACATCTCAACCCACTACATTACCTTTCTGGCATTTACATCCTACATTTTGGCACAGCTTTTCACGCATTATATGCATGTGCATCCCCATCATCTTCACAATTATTCTCATGGTGATAGCCTGACTGTTAGAGGGGTTCCCAGCGGAGGAAATACTGCTCGGTCTCCTCTTTGTAAATTAAACAATCATATTCAGCTTTAGATTTGTCGCCATGGTTTAACCCACTTGCACCATTATCCATGAAAAAACAAGGAACTGTTAATTTGCTCCAGATCAGTACCGCCATGGCCGCATTAACCTGTGAGTTGGCCCTGGGGCAAAGGAAGGTGCTCAACACCGATTAATGCAAGTGTGGATAAACAATTTTTTCGGGATATAAGCAGAAAACTGACATAATGAAGGCGTTAAAATTAGATTATGACACCTTAGTGCTCTTATAATGCCATTTCATGCATATTCCCTATCACATGTTCAGTTACATTTGAACAGACCAGGTGGTACACAGTAGCTGAAGCTGGAGTTTTCAGGCCATAAAGTCCTGGGGGCCCTGCAGGTGCCCACTCTTCCCAGCTAGTCATCCAGTTGGAGTACCAAAGGTTGCATGGTCATCTCTTCAAACTGTTCTACAGTGAAGACAGGTGTCCAATTCAACATTGTACCTCACGACAAATACGCACACGATGGTTGCTGCTCCCTTGAACAAGATCTTATCCATCTCACCTAACACCACAGTCTGATACCAACCCCCTTCCTCCCATCCTCTCCCTCCCTCCCCTCCCTCCAGAGGCCGACTGCTCCTCACCTGAGGCAGCGCGGCGTTGATCTGCCGCTGGAGCACGTCCTCTCGTGCAGCGCCCCTGCAGCTTAGTCTGAGACTGAATGAGGGTCTCCTGAGTCTCCTGAGGGACTCCAGCAGTTTATCCCTCTCGTCCAGCATGTTGACCATCAGCTGCTCGAAGTTGGCCTCTGTTCCGAGCCGTTCGGGACGCCGCCGGTGCTCTCGAAGGACCGGCCGAGTCTCCTCACTGATGGTCGGCATCACTTCGCACATCATCTTTCCTGCTCTGTGGTCTGGGCAACGCTATGACAGTGTCGCTGTCGGGATTCAGAGGGGGATATGTGGGTTACAAAGCCCGGTAAACAGACTTACAATAACTGATAAGAGGGCCTATTAACGCCCCGTAGCAACGGACAGCCTATGCAAGCGTAGATACGCGCCTTATTCCCATTGCATTCAATTTCTCGTGCATCTAACGTGCATCCTTAAGCTTCACGTCGCCTTACCTAATCAGAGTGATTGAAATGCTGAGATGATGGTTGACCTTTCATCCATATTAACCGGCGTTTTTTCACCCCGTGAGCAGATCCGCCCTGCCCGGCGCGCCATGCACTCACATGTAGAAATCCCGGCGTGATATGATTGACAGCTCAGAGATAGATGGGTGCGTTTGGAGGGGTGGTGCCCGCGAGCACGACGGTGATCATAGTACATTGGCAGGAAAATACATTAAAGAGAAAAAAACAAGAAAATATCCGAGAGGAGACGATTTATCTGCGACCTTAGTCTTGGGGACAGTGAGAGCGAGTCTTATCTGCATCCGCCTTCTCCGCTTCCATCTCTCCACACCGCCACCGATCCGACGCTCACTCCTCCTCCCACACACACAGTCGCTCAGTCACACACACACACACATGCGCGCGCGCGCGCGCACACACACATATACACACACGGGAATCTGCAGTTGTCACTACCAGGCACCAGCTCTGGAAATAAGGGACCAACTCCCAGCGTTCAGCCTATAAGCGTTTTGCGCCACATGCGCATGTGCTACAAAACAGAGGAGTGGAATTAGCTGCACGGTCATTAATGTCATTGCGTAATCTCTCAACTTTACACTAGTATCATGTTTCTACAGTTAGCGCACACTTGACCCTTGATTGGTAAAATGTAATTAACTTTTCACATCAGCACCACTAAGCACGTCGATGATCTGACAGCTCCCGAGACGTGACGCGCGTTCTGGCAGCATCAGCTTAACAAGCCACGGAGGCGTGTGTGTGCGCACTGAGAGCGTGCAGCGCACCCTGCAGGATCCGACATGAAGCGTGAGATTATAAATATGAGTAATATTAAAAAGAAAAGGCTGGCATCTCCTTACATCATCTGACTCTCACTAAGTTGTTTGGTGACCCTGAAGTGTCCGTACAGATGTTGGTGCACGTGTTGCTGTGTCTCTGATCACCAAATAATGAACTGCTCACCAATGATGTACATTTACTCAAGTACAAATTCAAGGTACAAATACTACAGTTTCTTCTCCACCACAGCCTTAGTTTGGTTAGTTTAGCTTCAGTATTTCAAATGTGGTGATGTTGAATTTGGATTTTTCTGATAAACCAAAGAGATTAAGCGATCCTTAATAAGCTGTTAAAAATCTCCTACTTATTAAGCTAAATAAACTGATCAAAAACCCTCTTGGATGAGCTGAAACGTGCATCGTCACAAAGCTAAAAACAGGGCTGTTTTTCTGAGCTCATGAAAGGCAAATACATGGTTCTTATGGACAGCAACGCTGCATAAAATAAGAGGTGTCATTAAGATAAAGCATGTGTATTGTGCGAGGCTTTTGGCTGTCCTGCATCATTCTGGATCACCTTCACTCTGAATCCATCCTGCTCCTTTAACCCCTGACTCCATGGTTTACGATAAACTGTTCAATTTTCTGTAAAAATAACATGTAACTAAAGATGCAGAATAAATGTAGTCAAATAAAAAGTCAAATATTTTAGTATTAGTACTTGTGACATAGATAGAAAATGGAAATAGTAATGCAAAGTACAATTACTAGTTAATTAGTTACTTTCCACCACTAAGTATTTACATAGATAAAATAAAACTGTGATTCCTCTGATAGACAATTATATTCTGTATTTGTGCAGGTATTTCAGTGCCCTATCAGCATGTCTGTGAACTGTGGGGGGAAACCACAGGGAACATTAACACCGTCATGGATACAACAAACTTCACGCAGAGGGAAAGCGGCTGGGAATCTAACTCTCACCTTAATTGATGCTATCAGGCCACCAGACCACCATGTGTCCTCATTTATTTGGAAGAAAGGGGCTTCACACTTTTATTTCTTACCAAGGAATCTGTTCAATTCTTATCTGTACCATTGTGTTCAGTGACATATTATCTGGTGTACTTCAAGGTGACTGCCATGGATTTCCAATTCTGGATTGATTGCAAAGGAGTAATTATTGGACAGTTATTGTAAAGATTTGCTTTAGTTGATAAATGATTAAAACACGGCAACAATATGGCAACGTTTTTGAGGTTTATGGTTTAATCATAATATAAATTGTTAGATAGATATTAGGCAGCGTTGCAGACAGTAAAGGCCTTGATGAAAACTCTGGCCACAAATGAGAAAGACTGGACGATCACTATGCAGATCACTTAATTGTCAGGGAGTCAGACGTGGAAACATCACCTCTCCTTTTTTGGTATTCTTTGAAGTGCGGCAGAGATTTTTCTGAAAATTAATTTTGCTTTAGTTTTTATAGGAGTCTGCCCCAGGGAGATGCGTCTCTTTGAAGTGGACTTTTCAAGGTCTTGACAACAATGTTGTCAGCAGCCATTCTGGGATGCTGTGGTGGCCTGCAGCACTTTTACAAAACAAATAGGTCACTGAACACAGCACTGTGGACCTTTTTTAGCATTATGACTGATGGGTCTGATAACATTGTCAGTGATAACCATTTCTGCCAATGTCTTCCTGCTCTGACTGATGGTTATTATTGAAAACTCTCTCTCTCTCTCTCTCTCTCTCTCTCTCTAACTAAACTTCCCGGAGTTTCTGTGCTCTCTCGTCCAGCAGGTTCTCATCGATCGTGGCTGCTGCTGTGGTCCTGCACGACCTCCACTACATATATTACTACTGTCATTATTGCTACCATATCTCCATTACAGTTTATAGTTAGTTTATGATTTGCTGCTGCTGTGCATCTGTGTCTCTCTATCTCTATCACAGGTTCCACTGCTACTGTAATCATTTTATCATTCATTGTAATTGTACAATATGTCTGTGTTGATTTGTTCTGTTCACGTGACATCTATTGCACGTCTGTCCACTGGGAGAGGGATCCCTCCTCTGTGGCTCTTCCTGAGGTTTCTTCCACCTTTTTCCTGTTAAAAGGGTTTTTGTGGGCTTTTTCCTCACTCAAACCGAGGGTCTAAGGACAGAGGGTGTCACTCCCTGTACAGATTGTAAAGCCCTCCGAGGCAAATGTACTTTGTGATTTTGGGCTATACAAATAAAATTTGATTTAATTTATTATCTAAGTCTACCTGGCTCAATGGTGTCTGGGCAGCTTTAATGGGGTGCATTAGCAACCTTGTGAGAGGCAGAAAGTGTCTGTGGTTTTAGTCACTTTCTGACAGAGCTACATTCAAGGCTGATTCTAGTTTTGACTCTGTTTAGGTGTTGTGCTATTTTTATTCATTATTATGTGGTTTGTTTATACTTGTATTCATTTATTGCTGGGGTTTTATGTGTTCTTTGCTTCCTATGTGTGTTATATTATTATTATTATTATTATTAGCAATAGCTTCACGTGTAATCAAGCCTAACCAACAACATTTAACTACACACAAAAAGCATCACATTAAACATCATAAAGGCAATGAACACCACAGATAGTAAACTACATACTCACATTAAATAAACAAATTCTGAGACTTATTGAGGACTTTCAATTTAGGATTAAAAAATCTACATAAAATAATAAAGTACTAGTATTAACATATAATAATATTAACAAATAACTATGACAGTATTCTAATAACCGATAAAGAAAATTGAAAAGTTGCTCCATAAAGTTTCTATGAAGCATTCTTATATTGAGTTAAATTTAGGAAAGTCTGATAAAATGATGAGACAGAGACAGGGCCGTTTCTTGCTATATGCGGACTATGTGGATGCATAGGGCCCAGCTACCAGGCGGCCCCGAGCTGCCAGTTCAACTCAGTATATTTTGGGAGAATTAAAAGTAACTGTCTTTATTTGTAGCCAGGCAAACCAACTCCCTTATTTGCTGTGTGACGACTTACTTGTTAAAAACTAAACAAAACTAAGCTGCTGTGAAGCTGTGACTGTGTTTGTGGGGTAATCAAGTCAAAATCATCTTTGCGCTGTCGTGTCATGCAGTGAGTGATGTCTGCCAACAGGTATTCACTGAAAAGGAGAATAACGGTAGGCACCATTAACATTTGCATCATAGCATCAAAATAATAATAGATAATAGCTTTTGCTGATTTCTGTTGATCCTTGTGGTTAAACATACCACAATCACAGAAACAGATCCAAAATGGTGCTGAAAGGCATTACAGCTTACATTACATTTAGTCATTTAGCAGACGCTTATCCAACTTACATCCACTTACAGAGAAGGGAACAATCAAGGTATAGAAGCGTTAGTGCAGCAATAAGTGCTTGTGACAATTCTTAAGGAGTAGATCTGTCATGTAGTGCTAGGAGGAGAGAAGGTATTCTGTGAAGAGCTGTGGAGGTCTTCAGGAGTTTTTTAAAGGTAGAGAGGGACGCCCCTGCTCTGGTAGGAACTGGAACAACAAACGAGAAGAGTATGAGGTAGCATATGCCCGTATAAGGTAGGTGCAGTACCGGAGACGACTTTGTAGGCAAGCATTAGCGATTGTTTGTGTTGCATGTAAGTTTCTGAAACATCAGTATTATTTTACTTTTTATTGTTTGCACATTAATATGGAGGACGAATCTCTCCCTCAAAGTTTGACAAAATAGGGCCTCGAATAGCGTCTTGTATCGGGCCCCCAGGCAGCTGGAAGCGGCCCTGCACTGAGCCACTTGTCGTTGCAATACTCGCAGTGACCGGCAGGGGCGCTAAGCAGCCGAGGGCAGACGACAACGATACTCTCGCGTGAACTCGCGGCCCTGACGTCATTCCATGATGGCTGAAGATCCTGGCGGAACATTTTTCAACTTCTCTCTCATTTTTCTTTCTTTCTCTCTACCTCCGCTTGCCATAGAGACATGGCAGGAATCACAGGCTCGCTAAGCGCCCACAGATTATTGGTGTCGACATGCCCAAGAAAGGGAACCGAAAACGGCTGAAATTTAAGGCCGGGGACGTTTGTTCGGAATCAGGTAAGCTACGTTTACATTAGCGTGAGCTAGTCCGCCCACTGTTGGAGGAGAAATAGTTCCCCCTGCAGTTCACATAACGTCGTTATTCGACTCGAATATCAAACAAATCACCTGTTTTAGTGAGTCATTTCTGGTATTAGCACGAGCAAAAGGTAAATAAATAAAACAATGCTAACGTCATCATGTGTGACGTTATGGGTGTTGTTTTTTCCAGTGACCGTCGCTGATTATGCTGATGCCGACCCAGCCGTGGTGAAGTCAGGGAGGGTGAAGAAGGCTGTAGCAAATGCAGTCGAAAAAGAAGGTAAGCTGTAATAATGCAGAGTCAGTGTATGTTAATGATCTGTCATGATTATTCTGTGTGTTCACTGATTATGCACACTCATTCACCCCCAGCTGCAATAAGACAGAGCCGCTATCACAGTCTACCTGTCACCTTTTGCACTCTCCAAATACTGGAACATACACTTCATATCATACGTGATATGTGCTAATATAAACCATATTAATATTATATATCATACTTATACAATATTCTTATCTTTTTGTACATTCTACTTACATGTTTATACTGATAGTATATTATTTATAGCAGGTATATCTTGTATAGTCAAGTATTTATTATGCACGTGTTATACTATATATTATATTTAATAATTTTTTGTGTGTATATACACATATTTATTAGCCCCTAATATTTATACATGTGTACATATTATATATTGCAGTTATGTACGTATGCACACATTGCACAGGCTAAATATATGACACATTTCTATGTGTATCTGTATAGATATATTATTATTATTATTATTATTATTATTATTGTTATTATTATTATATACTGTTATTAACAATAACATTACCATCATATCATCATCACATCTATTAATTATGGTGTCGCTTGGTCTTGTTTGGAAAGTGTTTTAATACAACACTCTTGTGTTTCAGTAAAATTACTCTGTGGCCTGGAAGCCTCTCAAGGAGCTGTAGAGGAGGTCCTCTCGTCTGCAGCGAGTGTCAATGCAGATGCTTTGGATAGCAGTGATGACCTAGACCCCGAAGAAGATGAAAATGAAACTAAAGTGGCCCACAAGAAGAAAAACAAGAGGAGAAAGGGTGTGTTTTGTAAAGTATGCACACAGAAAAATGAGTTAAACGTGGAGGAGGCAACATTTTGGGAATACAGTCACCTCACCAGGGTTATTAACTGCCATGTTATTGAATATTGTCTTCACAGAAAGCAGCGAGAGCAGCGATGGGGCGGTGTATCCAGTGGATATCTGGTTGGTGCTCGCCTCCTACATCCGGCCCGAAGATGTGTGCAGATTTGCTCTGATCTGCAGGAATGCCTGGACAGTCACGTGCACTGCAGCTTTTTGGACCAGGCTCTACAGACGGTGAGGTGCTTTTATTGATTAACAGTGTGCAGTAAGTGATGAAAATTATGTAACAGAAATGTGGAGTGTTTATATATTTTATATCTCTGTCTGAAAGCCTGAAAACTGTGAACTGAAGACAGTTTGATGGGATTTCAGTGGAGTAAACTGAAAATTAATTACATTTTTTCTATCCCACCTCCGCTCTCCTTCACAGACACTACAAGATTGATGTTGACTTGCCGCCGACTCCAGCCCGACTCTATGGACAAGTTGCGTTTTTACGGGCCCGTGATTCGCCGCTTCCATTTGTATGAGCCGCTTGACCTGCGTGTTTGAAAATTCCTGCCCTGCCAGAATCCACGCCTACGACCTTGCTCAACTCCAAGGTAAATGATCTGATGCGCCATCAGTCACCTACAGATGGAGCAAAGTTTTGTTTATTTTCTGTTAGCGTGTGTGATTGGCTGAAAGCCTTTTTGCGCAAATGAGCTTATGGCTAAAAAGTAAAGCTCGGGGCTAACTGAGTCTTTGTTGACATGCCTGTGTTGGGTGTTTCTCATTTTTGCATTTTTATTTTCAAAACACGAAAGGGACCTGGAAGAAATGATATATGTCTGTGAAAACAAACTGTCTTTCACAGTGTGGAAATGTTGATTTTATGAGCTTAATGTTTCCTGTTGCAGTGTTTACTGTTCTGGGTCAGAAAGGTGACAGGGACTCGGCCAGAGGCATTGTGGGAGTTCAACTTCAAGTTTTTAAAACAGGTAATCATCAACTGCACTTCTTTCCTAATGTGATAACCTTTACAAACTCCAGGGCAACCAGATGCTGGTAAAACATGCAAGAGCTTGGTAGATTTGCATCACTCACCAGCTGAAAAATTGTTGTAATCTATTGAGTGGTCAGTTAACCTAGTAAACTAATAAAACTGATAAACTCCACTCGCCATTTGCCCAGTGGACACTGTTGTTGTTGCTGTCGTCGTGTTTATCTTTGCGCTTTCTGTGATCATCTGAATCCCAGCAGGGACACGGGAAGAATGGTACCGCCAACTCTTTGTGCATGCCCAGACAATACGAAGATGTCCACAGGAACCCAGACTCTGACTGCTACATGCTTCAGGTCACCACCCTCAACTTCATCTTCACCCCTGTGGTCATGGGCATGACGCTGTCCCTGGTTAGTAACTCTTGGATTTTGATGGATCTTGGCTACTATTTCTTATGGTAGAGAGCACAGGCTTTAAGCATCACCCTCATCAAAAAGGGCGTTTCCAACTGATGGGATTTAATGTCAACCGTTAACCATAACCCATATTTTAATATCAAAATACTGAGTGAAAGTAACTGAAGTGACTAAATGACAAACAGCTATGGCCTACATAACTAACCAGTGTAGTTTGATTTAATGATACAATCTCCGACTCTGATGTCAGTCCCTGTTCAGTTCAGCGATGCTAAAGATTAGGTTGAGAAAACTGGTTTGTATGATATGGTACAAACTATTTGCAGTAAGAGCAGTGACTCTTATTCTCATAAAATCATTTGTATTGTTTTTGATTCGATTAAATAATTGAGCTATTAATCTCTTAGCTGTTCACAAATAGCTTCCTCTAAGACGTGAAAGGGAGCATTGGTGTGATAAGTGTTGGTTGATAGAGCAAGGCCAGAGAATAGAAGAGGTGGACCTGCAAGAAAAACAGGGGAAGTTGTAGTTATTGTTTAGTCTGTTTTATTTTATATTCTGCATCAAAGATTAAATATTGATCATGAACTGAGTATCTTTTAACTCCTCTCCTCATCTAAACTGGTCGTGTTTCTGTCTTTCTCATAGTTCACAATCAACGTCAGCACAGACATGCGCCACCACCGCTCGTTTGCTGTTCCAGGACTCGCCGCTCCACCGGGGGAAGAGGGGGGATCAGGGTGGGACCCAGGTGGTGTTGGATCCCGCACAGAGTGTGAAGCTCATGGACTGGTGGCATCCGCAGTACCCTCCTCACCCTACATTTAGGAGTCCTGCCCTCTCACCCCTACTACAGCACCAAGAACCCTGCTGTTATCTCATCGCCAAACAGAAATATGATAGTGGATGATTCTGCAGACACCTGGTGTTATTTTCAGTAGATGTTAAACAAAGCCAGAATTAACTGGCCTGAGATTGGATGCAAATGTCAAAATCATGTTGCATGCCCATCCACTATCCCAAATATCATAGTTCCTTATCCATTTGTACTGGATGTAAATGTACTGCAGAATTGCCCCATATGAACATTATTCTTAGGAGACTGGGCTTATTATGTGTATTTAAATCTGCCGTGCCCACACTTTCCACATTTCTCAGCTTTAGCACTTCCTTTTTGAAAACACGGAGTAGTAAGACTGAATAATATGGAGAGAAAAAAAACGCTCACAATAGCAAGAAGATCATCCTCATCTGAAATCAGTAACTGTTTTTATATGGAAAAACTGCCATCATATTAAGTAAGTTCATCATTTTGGAAAAGCAAGGTCAAACTGAAACTTTTGAGTTTCAAGAGAAATCCAATGACAAACTTTTGCGTAGCGATCTCAGACAAAAGTGCATAATGTTTTCACAACATAGGGAAAAACTGTGATGTGATCACAGCGTAGGTGTCGATGTATTGCTCAGCCCTGCAGACATGACGAGGAGTAACTTGTACATTTGGAGTTACAAAGTTGCATAAAAAGATTCGCAGGTTTGCTTACGTAGGCCAACGTTGCTGCATGCTGTGTGAAGAGTTTTAAAGCTCGTGGATTAACAGGGTGGAACGTTTGTAACCATCGCCTTTTGGTTTGTTTTTAAAGCTCACTTGAAAATGTAAATGTACTCAAACATCTTGAATTTGCATTGGTTTGAGTTTTGACAGTTTTACTACATTATTTAACAGATTATTATTTTAAAACCACTTTTTTTCTTGACGTATTCAAGGTGTATACAACTCAAAGGCCTCACTTAGTATTATTTGAATATCAATGACACTGCTCTACACTGAAGGGGCCAAAGAGATGATTTACCTCAGACATCATCCACTCATCTGGGCATTGTGTCTTTTCTTTGTGGTGTTTCTTGGCTGAACACATTTTATTTGTCTCTCTGCCAAGCACTATGTGAGCGCCCTCTACTGCCTCTTGTGCAAACTTTGAATGTCTCGAAAGTGTTCTGTCTTTATAAGTGTTGAATGTGAGTAGAAATATAGCAATCACATGCTTGATTATGATGGAGAGAGAGAAAGAGAGAGAGCTACCACTGACATTGATTTATCCATCCATCAGACACAGTCAGAATTATTCACCCTGGATTGATTTGCACATATACATATTGTAAATGGAAAAACAAAAAGACATTACATCAACCACACAGTTTATTCTTTGAGAAATAAAAAGATCACAGTAGCCCGAAGTAGAAGAGAGCTGGATGTCCTAGCAGCAGTTGATTGTTGATCTAGTTTTATCAGACGAGTTCGATTGTTAAATAAACTTAGTGCACTGAAATAAAAACCGAAACTGCCCGTTCAAAACGCTCCAGTCTTCTGTCCTGAAATGTTGGATGTGCAACATGAGTTCACTTCCCTCTTGTGGTTGTACAGCGTATTGTATGATCTGCTATCCATGCACCAGTTTTCTGCATTTGTTGGCTCAGGCAGTGGATAATATAAGATCCTATTTCATATCTCCATATACGTATGAATGCTCTTCGTGCTTTAGTTGCACCAGTGGACAGTACTCTTCTGACACAGCCAGACAAAACAGAAATGAGACCTAGTGTGCAGTGTCAGTACTATATAAAACAGACAGAAATGTGAGCTTTGGAGCTGAGCATGGATCAACGTTAAGCTTTAAGTTTAAAGACACACAATGTGAGGAACACCTGTGCAAACTATTACATAACAACTCAAGCTTGAAGCTATGGCCTCAAACACACCAGGCAACCTCGCCCACTATTTTATCTTTTATTATTTTTTTTAACATTTGAAGGGATCTAAGATTAAAAATGTAAACTTTTTGGATCACACTGTGTGGCACACGGTTTGTGCACCATCCTAACTCTTGATATATTACACTGAAACTTTAATTGCGGCTCAGCTAAACAGATCATAAATATTTAAGACCTGAAGCCACAATCTAGAAAAATAAAAAAATTAAACGACAGTCCTGTTGGTCTTGGAAGTGTTCTGGCTAAAGTTAGAGGACCTCGTAAAACTCTCTTTGCAGTCAACAGGCATCACGTCACCTCCTCGAAATACCGCAGTGTGCCGAGGACACGAGAGAACTACATTTCCCAGAAACCCCCGGGCGCGCTGTGCCATTGGCGGTGGCACAGGTGACCGCAGACGCTCCGAGTTGTGACAACATCTCGACGGGCTCAACGAAAACAAATTAGCCTGCCGAAGTGCCAGGTTGCTCACGTTGTAGCGCTCCGTGGAAATACAAACACAAAGCTGCGGAGAGTTTTTCCTTTTTTTTCTTTTTTTTTGTTCTCAAACGCGACTTTGTTCTTCTTTTTGGTAGTGTCAGGTTTGGTATTACCAGAGCGCATGGGAGAAGTGGACACGCACTTTTCCTGAACCTGACTACCTCGTTCTGTCTGACCTTCAGATCGGGTAAGTGATATTTCACCGCTCGCCACCGAAATTTAGCTTGTGCTACACCACCACCACCTCTGGAAACCCCGCCGGTTCACTTCTAAAGTGCGTATTTCTCGCTTAAAGTCTGGACACTCAAAGTCACTGAGTTCAAAATGGAAAGTAGCCTCACTTATTATTTGCCCTTTGAAATTAAAGGCGACCCTGTTATGTACTTTTAAAAACCCCAAAACAAAACAAATGTCGCTAAATCATTGTAAAAAAAATAGTTGAGTGTTTTTCTGCATTGTGGACGTCACAAGCAGTTGCATGCTTACAGTCATAAAGTTTCCATACAGCTCAGACTGCAAGCATCACAAATCACAGTGCAGCGTTTGTAAAGTTTTTGTTTCCATCATGACAATGTTTGTAAAAAAAAAAAAGATATAAAAAGAGACAAAAAAATGATTTGAAGTTTATTTTTAGTTGTAGTAAATAGATTTTTTTTGCAAAAATAAAATCTATAAATAATGATATGATAAAAATAGCTGTTAAATTCTTCCTTTTGACCACTGTGTGACCCACTGGTTTTAGACCATAATGCACCACTTTCCCCCTTGACTATCATCAGTGAGTCTCTGCAGAGAGCTGCCCCTCTGGCCATTTATAAGCAGTAGCCAGAGCCGGTATCAGTAACAACACCTCAGCCCCGTGGTATGCTGCTATGTATAAGCTGTGACTGTAAAGTGTACATATCGTAATACTCTGCTGCTTATTCGAGTACTTTGCTTCAAAGTCCTTCATGGTGCAAAACAAAAATAATGAAGGCAACAGCGACTATTTATGCCCCACCGTTGTCCTCTGCTGTGTGGGCTTTAATTACATACCGTGTGTTTATTATTAGTGTGTGCGTGTTGAATGGAGGGTACAATTCGTTATGCCAGATGCTATCCAGTAGTGCGATGCCTATTTTTCTGAATCCATTAATGACATTTGACATGTACCTTGGATTTAGCTGTGACTTTTACAAGGAACTTCATGTTTGTTTAGTTCTCGTCTTGAATTGGGTTAAATTCATTTGAACGTTTACAGTTTTCGGAGAGTGAAAGAAGTGCTTTGTGGACTTTTAACTCCCGTTAAGGTATAACTTTATCTCTTCTTCTGGTCTGTCTGAAGCCTGTAGCCCGACCCGCGTAGCTCTTAGGGTATGTGCCACCGTACATCACACCAACCAAGTATTTGACATTAGAGCATGGTGCCTGACCTCTCTGCCTGGCCTCTGTGATATCATTCTCCAGAGAACACAATAAGGTGGAAAGGTCACAACAGGTCTAATAGCTTGTAACCGACAAAATACTTCTTTCATAGCTACTTTAATTCTTAGTGCATTACTAAGAAATTTCCCTTTAGGTATTTATTGTGGTGCTCATCCAGTGGTGATCATGTCGTATCATGTTGATGTAGTCATCTTATGAAGGGACTTACCAGCAATTAATAATCATTTTAATGACAGCGAGTGGGTAGAAATATGTTTGTACGGTGTTTCTCTTAATCTTGCTTTGACCTCAGTTGTTTCCAGTAAAATGAGTGCTGCAGGGAAGTCGCCCAGGACCACAGAGGTCGGTGGACCACACTGGCAACTTGGGTTTCTTGGTGACACGAGTATTCTCCCACGAGTTTCAATATAAAAGAGAGATAGACACGTGATACAGAAGGACTCGAGAGCGTCCACCTCCTTGTTGTTCACTATTACTTAGACACACAGATGGGCATTCACATTCATTGGGGGCAGGTTCAGCTCCAGGACCTGCATTTACGTATGTGATCGTACCACATTACCCTGATGCAGTATTGTAAGCATGTGACTTTGCGAATCAACAGTTATGTCATTGCACGTTTAAACCTGAATCACCTGGTAAAAGACACAAATCTCTCTGGTGTGTCTGTCTCTTCTTTTTCATCTTTATCTGCCTCCTCCTCATTTCTGTGATTCCATGAATGAATTAAAACATTTCCGTTTGCTAACCAGATCAAAGTGACAGATTTACTGCCCCGCAGTACTGGCACATAGATTAGCTGTAGCTGGCATACAAACACAGTGCTTCCACATGTCAATAACTAAATTGAATTGAATTATTGTCTTGTAATTTTATCATGTGCCCTGTGGGTTTTTTTTTTTTTATATAATCTTTCTAACTAAAATCAAAACAGAACTGCGCTCCCTCCCTCTCTCAGTACCAAAAGTGCAGTAAGTTAAGAATGGGACAGTCGCATATAGAGAAGTGAGGTGGGGTTATGGAGTGCACGCAGCACAAAGGTCAGGGGTTAGTTAACACACTGAGCTGCGAGGTC